>CM070777.1:108569008-108794008 GCA_036346955.1 Dipus sagitta
TTTAGTGTCGTGAGTACAACATGATGTGATCAGGAAGGTCCCTGTTCTCTACGTTTAGTGTAGTGAGTACAACATGATGTGATCAGGAAGGTCCCTGTTCTCTACGCTTAGTGTAGTGAGTACAACATGATGTGATCAGGAAGGTCCCTGTTCTCTACGTTTAGTGTAGTGAGTACAACATGATGTGATCAGGAAGGTCCCTGTTCTCTACGTTTAGTGTAGTGAGTACAACATGATGTGATCAGGAAGGTCCTTGTTCTCTACGTTTAGTGTAGTGAGTACAACATGATGTGATCAGGAAGGTCCTTGTTCTCTACGTTTAGTGTAGTGAGTACAACATGATGTGATCAGGAAGGTCCTCGTTCTCTATGTTTAATGTAGTGAGTGAAACATGATGTGATCAGGAAGGTCCTTGTTCTCTACGTTTAGTGTAGTGAGTACAACATGATGTGATCAGGAAGGTCCTCGTTCTCTATGTTTAGTGTAGTGAGTACAACATGATGTAATCAGGAAGGTTCTTTTCAAGTCTTTTCCAATTTGTGTTCTCTGTGCCTGCCAAAGTCTGTATGGCCATCTCTCTAGATTTGGTAAGTTTCTGCTATGATTCATCCAGTGAACATACTATTTATGCATTTACATCAAGTCCTCCTTATAATCCCATAATTTATAAATGTATTCCTTTAAATGTGTCCCATAGAATCCATATATTCAGTTTATCTTTTATTATTTTAGCTAATGTCTAAATGTTCTAATTCATCTACTTTTTCCTTCCACATTGATAGTCTATCTTCTACGTGATACATTCCATTTGGCCTTCTTTTTCAATGTATCTATTTTTGAGAACAGAGAGAGAATGTATGAGCATGTCAGGGTCTCTTGCCACTACAAATTAAATCTATATACATGTGCCACTTTGTGCATCTGGCTTTACATGGATACCAGGGAACTGAGCCCCAGCCAACAGGTTTTGCAAGGGCCTTTAACTGCTGATTTTTCTATTAAGATCTTTTATTTGTCTTACTGAGTTTTTAATTTCTACAGTTTGAAGTTGATTCTTTTCAATATTTCCATCTCCTTATTGGATGCCTTTTTCAAATCCTGTATTAACTTTCTTATTGCACGCACCTATTTAATTGTATTTTTTGAATTTATTGAGAAGTTTATTTATATTTTATTTGATTTCATTAAACATTCTTATAACCATTCTTTGAAATGTCTTGTCTGGGATTTCATACAATTCTCTCTCATTGGGAAGCATTACTGTGCAATTGGTATTTGGGAGTAAGGGTTGTACTGCCTTGATTTTCTTTTCATGTTTCTTCTATTAGTCACTGCATTGGCCTGGGTTTGACTCCTCAGAACCCACATAAAGCCAGATTCACAAAGGGGAGCATGTATCTGAGGTTATTTCATTGATTGAATTTTTACCAGCTATATTCTTTCAGTTGAAGTATTTGCAGCATTCAAATGGAACTAGGTAGTAGTAAAGTTGAGACACCTAATTCCGATAGTACACCCTGGCTCCATTTGCTCAGGTGTGTGGTATTTTGCCTATACTACTCACAAAGTAGAAGGCTCACTGCAGAAGGAACAGAGAAATAATTAAACATCAGCACTATTGTGTGCTTGCTTCTTCACTGACCAATGGAATAGGAGTAATTCCCAAGTTTACTTCTATTAAGACAGGGGGGAGGGAGAAAAGGATGGACATAGGGAGGGAAGGAGAGAATAGGTGTGCCATGGCTTTCTGCTACTGCAAACAAACTCCAGATGCATGCTTCTCTTTGTTCATCTGGCTTTATGTGGGTACTGGGAAGTCAAACCCAGGTCATCAGGCTTTGCCAGCAAGTGCCTTTAACTGCTGTGACATTTCTCCAGACCGTTAATTAACATTTTTGTTTTAAAACTCTGGAGTTTTACATATAAAAATCTTTCTTATTTTTTCAAGCAGATTGGGCAAGAGATAATAATCAAGGATGAGAAACCAAACAGTAACGACATTCATCTTGCTGGGACTGACAGGTGACATTCGGTTACAAATTCTGGTTTTTATTTTTCTGTTTCTTTCTTACATACTTAGTTTATCTGGGAACCTAACCATCATCCTCCTCACTCTGATTGATTCCCACCTCAAAACACCTATGTATAATTTTCTCAAAAATTTCTCCTTCTTAGAAATTTCATTCACAACTGCTTGTGTTCCCAGATTCTTGTATAGTCTATCATCTGGAGACAAGTCAATTACCTATATTGCTTGTATGACCCAACTGTTTTTTATAGACCTTTTTGCAGTGACAGAGTTTTTTCTCCTGGCTACCATGTCCTATGATCGCTACGTGGCCATCTGTAAACCACTATATTACCTGACCATCATGAACAGCAGAGTCTGCAGGAACTTCCTCTTCTTCTGCTGGATAGCAGCCCTGCTCATCATTCTCCCACCAATGAGTCTGGGCTTGAGCCTAGAATTCTGTGACTCAAATGTGATTGACCACTTTTACTGTGATGCTTCTCCTCTCCTGAAAATCTCTTGCTCAGACACATGGTTGATAGAACAGATGGTGATAGTGTGTGCCGTGTTCACATTCATCATTACCCTCATCTGTGTTATGCTTTCCTACATTTATATCATCAGGACCATTCTGAGATTTCCATGTATCCAGGAAAGAAAAAAGGCCTTTTCCACTTGTTCTTCCCACATGATCGTTGTTTCCATTACTTATGGTAGCTGCATCTTCATTTATGTCAAACCTTCAGCCAAGGATGCAGTGGCTATTAATAAAGGGATTTCAGTCCTTATCACTTCTATTTCACCAATGTTGAATCCTTTTATTTACGCACTAAGAAACAAACAAGTGAAGCAAGCTTTCAGTTACTCAATTAAAAAAATTCCATTCCTCTCAAAGATGTAAAGAAAAGCAAATTCGAAAGTGACAAAGTACAAGTGAAGATGAATAGGCACAATTTGAAGCCTTAACTGCTTTCTATATGCTTATCCAGTTATGTAGATAACCACACTAGCTCTTTAAATTTGCTTGCTGTGAACCCTGGCAATTCCATTCTTCATGTCCATTAAAAACAAAGTCTTTAATGGGTCTTAGTCTTATGATGTACCTGAAACTATTGCCTGTTGTCCTCAAAAACATAATAGATCGCATTTCTATCATCATTTCTACATTGTTACATGTAGCTGTGTGTTTTAAGTTATAGGTGATAGAATTGATGTGTAAGTGGTGTGCACCATTTATAGATCTTACCTATAAAAATACCCAATATGTGATCCACTATCCATCTCTCAACCCACCAGATATGTGGATATCCTTAAGTGGCCTTCTATGCTTTTTGGCAACTAAGAATGAGCTTTTGAAAGCATCATTCTCTAAAAGAAACTCTAGGGAGTGTTCTCTATCACTACCAGATTGAAATCTTCATAAACAATTTATGTAAACAAGAAATTAATTTCAGTTCTATTTGAGCTATTGCCCATGGGATCTCTCCTGGAGTAATCAGCTTTCATAGCAAAAGACATGTGACACTTATAAATTCTAAGGAAACTGATAGAAGATTTGAAACATGAAATTTTTATGCAATGCAGTGGGAAAACATTTAGTACAATAGTTTCTTGATTTGGATGGCAAACTAAGTTTTCCTGAGATAATATCTCAGGGAAAGTAATTGGATAAAACAGGGGTATATGAATTATCATTTGCTATTTTAGATAGTTAATTAGAATATACATGAGTTTGGGGTAGAACTGACTGATGGCAAAGCAGAAATGAAAGAAAATTTTAAAAGATGCAGAAAAATTGAGTGTCCATAGGTTGAAAAACCCAACTGATTTCAACTCTAAGCAATGAGAATAAAATTAATATGTAAAAGTAAAAAGACTTTAAGGGGAAAAGACAACTTGTGATTTTGTCCAATGATTACATCATATTGTAGGCATTTTCTTCCTAAGCATGATTTTTGTTTCAAACTGACATAAATTATTTACAATTCAGTTCCAAAAAAATGAAAGAAGGAAGTAGGCAAATTTGATTCAGACAAATCATAAGTATTCTAAGCTGCTGAAAGAATTTGAGGGCATATCCATGTCCTTTCCTATCCTTCCACATTGGATGTTAATTTCCAGCATAATTTCTGAAGCCACAGAGTATAGGTGGCAAAGGCTGTCAGTTATACATGAGAAAATGCATCTACTACTATACATTCTCAGTCTCTTGCAACCTCATAAGTATTCATTGACAAGTAATAAGAATATAGATTTCCTAAAAACTCAGTCCTATGATGAGAAAAATCAACATAAAAAGGATATCTTGAAATTATATTTTGAAATTCACAGAAAATAGAAGAAGCAATTCTGATGATAATCTCTCCCAGACCCATGCAAAACTCAGTGACTTCTATTTTGAAGTAATATAAAGAATTAAAGGTTAACAACAATTAACAGGAAGGGCAATATGGAAGAATAGAGAATTTGGCAGTTGCTTACTCTTTCTGTGGATAGACCCCAATCATCAGATGTGTAACTACTCGTCCATATAACTGAGCATGAGAGAATATTAGACACCCACAGCATAAACAAAGAAACTGAAATTCAGAGACCTGAGACCACAGCCTAGCAAGAGTAATAAACACCCAGCACCTGTCTTCCAGCTCCAGCCAGGAACCATGTCTTTAATCTGAGAGGGTCAAGGGTGAAACACAACCCCAGCCAACTATCAAGGTAGACACAACCTTGCAGATATACAGCCTAAATAAATAAGGGTCTCTCAGAAAGCTGGCTTTCGAAAAGGAGTTCAGTCCACCTCACAGCAAACTCCCAAGTAGCTTTAGGAAGGAGCTATCTGAAGAAGTAACGTATTGCCTGCATTTATACCACTCCTGGGATGAGAAATCCCTTCACATCCTCATTGTGGGACTCCATGGTCAGTCACTCTTCTGACCTACCTCAGTGGATTCCTGCCTCCAATATGGCTTAGGCTTTGGAACTCTAGCACAAACTCACTGAGAGTTCTGTGCTGTGAAGAACATGGACAAAGACAGAGGACTGGCGGGCACCACCATCTAGAATGAAAAGGCGAAGAACACACACTCTGAGGCTGGCAGCATATGCTTTCATCTGGCATGGAAGCCAAGACAAGGACTTCCAGAGGCAAGAGCAACACATGCAGTTCCTCCATCCCCTACTGGTTTAGAACCTCATAATCCCCTTATTTCTGCCCTTGAAAACAACAGTGGATGGTTTTAAGCAAGCCACTAAGGCTAGATTTTGTCCTGACTCCTCCCAGGTGGGCAGACTAAGCAGATCCAGGAGAAGCTGCCTGGTGATGCCCACATCACACAGAACTCATTCTGATGAGCAATTCATCTGAGATGGATTTCAACCAGCTTGGACAGTGGAGAGGAATAGCACAGCTTTTTCTGACAACCATGCTTTTGAGGGGGTCTCTACAACCATCACACCTGCACCTTCTCAGATCATGTATTGCTGACCTGCCATGCTGGAAATCCCTGATTTAGAAAACTTTTTGTTTCGTGTGTAGCCTAATGACAAGGTGTGCCATTAGCAGTCCTCATCCAGAAGTCAGGAAATATCCCTGGAGCAACGGACTCCTTCTCTAAGCAGCTAGACCTTACAGCATGAAGATGGCTTGTGAACTGTAGCAGGTAGAACAATGCTGAGAAAGGAGGTCCAGCTTGATATCTGAGGGGATACTTTCACTCAAGTAAGGGGGTAACTACATGACAATACCTTGCCCCCAGGGTGCACAACCCAATCCCTGGTGTGGTGGTTTGAATGTAAATGTCCTCCATAGAGTCCTGTGTTTCAATGCTTAATCCCTAGTTGCTGGTGCTCTCAAGGAGGTTGTTGAACCTTTAGGAGGTGGAGCCTTGCTAGAGGAAGTATGCTATAATTCCATCTGCTTGCCATCCTCTCTCTGTCTTCCCTTTGCCCTCCCCCCCTTCTTCCTGTTGGTGTGCCACTGTGATTTATGCTCCTGCCATGATAGACTTCCCCTTGAAACTACAAGGTGAAAATAAACTGTTTCCTTCCATAAGCTCCTTCTGGAGATGCATTTTGTCCAGCAGCAAGAAAGTAACTGGGAGACTGAAAAGATGACGGATCAGCAATAACAAGCACCTGAAGGCCAGGTTCGTTTCCCTAGTATTCACATAAAGCCAGATACACGAAGTGGTGCATGCATCTGGAGTTCATTTGCAGTAGCAGAAGGCCCTGGTGTGCCTATTCTCTCTCTTCCTGTGTGTGTGTGTGTGTGTGTGTGTGTGTGTGTGTGTGCACGCGCGCACGCCCACGTGTACTCACATGCACCTTTTTCTGTCTCTCAAATAAATTTAAAATAAAAAAGGACTGTCAGCCTGGAGAGATGGCTTAGGGGTTAATGCAATTGCCTGAAAAGCCTTAAGGACCCATGCCAGACATACAAAGGTGATGCAAGCACAAGGTCGCACATGCCCACCAGCTGGCAAAAACATCTGGAGTTCAAGTGCAGTGTCTGAGGCCCTCTCTCTCCCTCCCTCTCTCTCTCTCTCTCTCTCTCTCTCTCTCTCTTCCTCTCTCTCTCTCTCTCTGTCTCTCTCAAAAAATAAATAAATAAAATAAAATAAAAAAGAACTGTCTACACAGAGACAATACTTTTTTAAAGTAACAGGTACTCCTGGAAAGAAGTTTGTTCCTCAAAGCACATCAAGTGAGAGGATCTTTACTCCTCCTTTTTTTGTTGATTTTTTTTTCTGTTGTTTTCTTTTTTTCTGCTTTCTGTTGTTGTTACTGTTTCATTAACCAATCTGAGAAGTTGCTCTGCCACTGAGCCTCACTTGCATCCCAGCTGAAAAGATTTGTGCACAGCTGACCCCCTGTCCCAACCCAGTCCCACTCAAATTAGTGGAAACTTCCATGTAAAGACATCAACCTGTCCCAGCGCTGGCACAGATAGGAAGGATCTCAGGCGCAGTCCTGTGTAGACACTCCACAATAGCAATGGAGAGGAATAGCACAGCTTTTTCTGACAGCCACACTTTTGAGGGGTCTCTACACATCACACATGCCTCTTCTCAGATCATACATTGCTGACCTGACATGCTGGAAATCCCTGATTTAGAAATCTTTTTGTTTTATGTGTAGCATAATGACAAGGTGTGCCATTAGCAGTCCTCACCCAAAAGTTAGGAAACATTCCCAGAGCCATGGGCTATTTCTCTAAGCAGCTAGACCCTATAGCATGAGGGTGGCCAGGCTACTTGTGAACTGCAGCAGGTAGAACAAAGCTGCAAGAGGAGGACATTAAACTCACTCTGGGACACTCAGAAGAGGTTCTAACTCCTCAGCAAATTCAAAGTCTCCTGGAGAATAACCAAAGAGGTTTCCCAGGTATTAAACATAACAGTGTCCCCATGCCTCTTGACACTGTCAATTGTTAAGAATGGCCAAACTTGCACATTAAATTACCTTAGCCAAACTGTGCCAACATTATCCAAGAAATGAATATGTTCACTTCCTGTTTTGTATTAAAAATTAGAATAAAGGACTGGAGAGATGACTCAGTGGTCAAAAACACTTGCTTGCAAAGCCTTATGGCCCAAGTTTGATTCCCCAGTACCCACACAAATCCAGATGCACAAAGTGGTGCATGTGTCTGGAGTTTGTTTTCAACAGCAGGAAGCCTTGCTGCCCCAATACTTTCTCTTTCTCTCTGTTTCTTTCACTTTCTTTTTCGTTTTTCGTTTTTTTTTTTTTTTTTTTTTTATCTTACACAGGTGGCGCAGATAGACGGATATGTTGTTGAGGGTGACATGTAGTGAGGAGGGAATCTCAGTGGCATGTGTGTTGGTACTATGCACTATCTCAGGCATTCATAGAGTGAAAGCAGGCACAAGGATTACATCTGCTGTTGACACACTCGGGACTGAGAGTGACCCCCCCCCCAAAATTGTCATTTTCCCCCAGTCTACCAAGCCAGAGGCCTTGTGTATCAAGCAAGAGGCTTTGGCCTGGGTCCCGGCCCCTCTGGGATCTGGGCCTACCCCCAGGCCCCACCCACACGGACCCTGGCTCAGAGGAAAGGCTTCTGCCTTACAAGCTTTGCAATGGTTCTAACAGCTGGGAGCAGGTGAGGTGCGGGGGGCTCTGCTTGCTGAGTTCCTCAGGACAGTCGCGGTTGCCCTGTCCCGGAGTCCACAGCACACACACTCACGGGAACCCACCTCCTCCCGGGACTCTGCACCCAGCAGTCTGCTGAGCTCTCCCTGGCCTCGGCTCAGTCTCCCCAGCCTGTGAGCAAAGACCTGGGGGTTTGCTGCCTGTGAGTGACATTGAATCTTGAATCGTGGTCTCCTCTTGAAAGGAGATAGATGGCCAGTTTCCACTCTGAAGGTCCTTGTTGGGGTGCTCCAAGGCTAGCCCTCTGGACGTGTTTGCCTCTTTCCCATGATTCCACGAGTATACACCAGTCCCTGCGTGACTGACTGTGATTTAGAGGAGCCCGTGCCTGGGACCCAAATCTAAATTCATTCCTTCTCCTGCTGACACTCTGCTATGAAACATCAACAGACATGGCTCCCTTACCTTACCTTGCCTCTGGCGCCCCTTAGGCCAGGTGAGGAGGATAGGGCACTGGGAGGGGAAGGGCACCCTCCTCTGATCCACGCTTGCTTCTTACAAGTCAGGCAGGACAGGAGCTTTGAAGATCTCAGGAAAGGCCTTCTTCTGGCTTGCCTTGGCCTTACAGCTCTACCTGTTTCCCAGTCGTAGGTCCCTTCCTCCTTCTCTCAACTCCACAGAAGGGCCCAGAGCCTGAAAGCTCTTCACTCTTCCCTCTCGGGCTGGACCACACAGGTGACACCCAGCATCCAAAAACCTGGAACTGTTTTTTGTTGTTGTTGTTTGTTTTGTTTTGTTTTGTTTTGTTTTGTTTCTGTTTTTGTTTTTTGTGTTTTAGTTTTTGGTTTCTTAGAGGGAGAGAAAGAGACAGAGAGTGACAGAATTGGAGCACAGGGGCCTAAGCCACTGACATGGAACACCAGACGCTTGGGCCACCTAGTGAGTATGTGAGACATTGCACTTGCCTCACCATTGTGCATCTGGCTAAGGTGGGATCTGGAGAGTCCAACATGGGTCCAGACGGCTTCACAGGGCAAGTGCCTTAACCACTAAGCCATCTCTCCTGCCCTGGAACTGGTATTTGGATCCTAAGTCATGGGCAAGATCACTTTACAGCAGTTGAATGCCCTGCTCCACTTGGTCCCAGAAGAGAGCAGGGCACCTTTGTCTCCTGCTAAGGCATCTTCTTATACCCTCGGTCCTGTAAACAGTAAAGATGACCAGGACAGCCAAGAGGAGCAGGTTTGGAACTGTCAGATGAGACAGAGGGAGTTCTTGAAGGTAACAGCTGAGTCAGAGGAACCCAAAGAGCTGGCGCTCTTGCCATCTGAGTTTTTAACTCTGTTGGCAGCCCAGCAGCTTGGCACTACCTGCAGGCTGTGATGGGGCTGCTGCCTCCATTCAGGGACTTTGAAGTTGGGCACCTTGATTTAGTGCCCTTATTGGAGCAACTTTACTGCTGGGCCACCCAAGGACCACACCCACCTCCAGCTGGACCTGCTAGATGTCATAGACAACGCCTTTTCCCCAGACAGTTCTTTGTTACATAGAGCCTCCCATGTTGACTGTTGTCTCCAGATAAGAGGGTCCATCCAGGTCCTTCATGCCCACCCTACCCTTTCCTGAAGGTCCAGCGGGATAGGCAGCAAAGCAAGGAATTATCCACATGGCTGCAACCATTGATACTCCCCGAGCTATAGCACTGCCTGAGCATTGCTGGTGCTGCGGTATCCCTAGAAGAGGGCCCATAGCTGGATGGCCTGTCCTTCCTTTAGCACTGGTGACCAGTCCTCCCTGTACAGTATGAAAGCAGTGATTTCACAGTGCAAAGGAATCTGCGGGGACTTCCTTCCTGAGCAGCCAGATGGCATCTATTCTGAAGACAGGTACCTGAAGACCCACTTCCTGTATGTTAATGTGGCCCTTGGCGGGTACTTTAGGTAGGAGCCTGTATCCAGAACTCTTTTGAACCTCTCCCTCTCTGATTTTCTCCCATGCTACTACACCCTGCTCTTCTTTCTCTCCTGTTCATTTCGCCTGTTCATTGTCCACATACTCCTCCATTGCCTCCCAATTTCATGTCTTCCCTTCTCAACCTCCATCTCCACTTCGTTCCCTTTTGTTCTCACAGCCTTGTGTCTTGGTCATCCTTTTCTCACTTTGTTTATCTTCGTAGCCTCAGAAGCAAAGTTAATGGTGACTTCTTCCAGCTGCAGTACAAAAGTCACATGTTTAAATTTGAGTGTCAGGGATATTTTGAGCTGTCAAAAGCTTCCTGATTTAGACTGGATCAGGATCTGCTTTTCCTTTAACTTCTACCTCCTGGTCTTATTTTATCCCTGAGGCCATAAAAGCAAGCCTCCTTCTTCCATGTCACTTGAGGTACTCATTTTCTCCTGTTAGATCCAAATCTTATTGATTTTTCCCCAATGCTTGGGATGGAACCTGGGGCCATACAGATGCTAGGCACACTTCTGCCTCTTAGCCACACCTCTAGCCCTAATTATCCTCTCTCCACATCCCTCCCCCACATCTTTCCCAGGTTCTGATAGCCACTGTTAAAATGGTTACCTGTTTGCACAGCTCAGAAATTGTGGTGCATCTTACAAATTAATGGACTATCTCAATGGAAGCATTTTTTCCTTCATTTATTATTATATATTTTTTTTATTGACAACTTCTATGCTTACAGACAACAAGCCATGGTATTTCCCTCCCCTCTTCTCCTCTCCCCTCCTGCACTTTCTCCTTCATAGCTCTGCTCTCCGTCATATCCCCTCCCTCTGTCCATTAGTCTCTCTTTTAATTTGATGTCATCATCAAATTTTTCTCCTATTATGAGGGTCTTGTGTGGGTGTTGCTAGGCACTGCAAGGTCTTGGATATCAAGGCCAAATTCTGTCTGGACATTTGTATGTAGGGAGTAGTACCCTTCCTTTGGCTCTTACATTCTTTCCATCACCTCTAATGGAAGCATTTTTATCTTAGTTTTTCATAAAGTAATGCTACAACTTCTTATTTGATGGTGTCTTAAAATGGATAGGGTATAAAATATCTGAGGCTGTAGAGATGGCTCAACAGCTAAAGGTGCTCATTGAAAAGCCTGCCAAACCAAATTCATCCTCCCCAGCACCTACATAAAGCTGGATGCAAAGTGGTGCATGTATCTGTGATCTAATAGGCCTAAGACAATGGGAAGCAAAGCCAGGAGAATCCAAAGTGCATGGGCTAGCTAGACTGGTGTTTGTAGTGGCAAGAGACTCTGTCCCCCCCCCCCCCAGATTAACAAATTGGCACCCTACCTGGTATTGTGAAGCATGGAAAATGCAGGAAAGAGAGGATCACTGAGTTTACAACATGGTCTTGTGTTTTGGAAATGGCCATGGCAGTGTGAAGCAGGTTTGCCGGATGCCTGCATGGAAACCCCATGGGGCCATGAGGATGAACCATGGGAGACCCAGTGGAGATGCCAGGACCACAAGATGGCTGCTAAAGAAAGGTGCCGGCCCCAGTGAAATTTTTCAGGACTGTGAGTAGCCTAGCTGGAGGGGCAGAATTGGAATGACAGAGACTTGTTGCTGGTTAGAATTATCATACTTGGAGATTTGTCACTGGCTAGAGTTGTTGGACTTGAAGCTGCAGAGTTTGATGTTTGCCCTGGTTGTTTTAAATCTTGTATTGGTTGAATATTTCTTGCTATGTCCAATGCCTTCTTTTGCAGTGTGAATGTTTATTCTCTGCCATTATGGGTTTTAAGGGATTTTTTGGCATTATGGCTTAGTTAAAAGATCTTTGACTATGAGGATGTATGAACATCGTTGGAATTGATAAAAACTATGGGGACTCTTAAAGTTGTACTGAATGCATTGCATTTTATATCATGTATGGATATCAGTTTATAGGGGCGAGGGGCAGAATGTGGTGGTTTGATTCAGGTGTCCCTATAAACTTAGGTGTTCTGGATGCTAGGTTCCCCAGCTGAAGGCAATTGGAAATTAAAGCCTCCTGGAGGTGGTGTGTTGTTGGGGGCGGGCTTGTGAGTGTTATAGCCAGTTTCCCTATGCCAGTGTTTGACACACTCTCATGTTGCTATTGTCCACCTTATATTGGCCTGGGGGTAATGTCCACCCTCTGCTTATGCATTTTCTCTGAGCTTCCCCATCGAGCCTGTATGCCAAAATAAACCTCTTTTTTTCCCACAAGCTGCTCTTGGTTGGGTGATTTCTACCAGCAATGCAAACCTGACTGCAACAGAAGGCTATTGATTTTTATGTGTTATTTTTATATCCTGCCCCTTTGTTGAAAGAATTTATTAACTTCAGAAGTTTTATGGTAGAGTTTTTCAGATCACTTATGTATAGAATTATGTCATCTGCATATAGAGCTAGTTTGACTTATTCCTTTCGATTTATATTCCTTTTAGATCTTTCTCCTGTCTTATTGCCTGGGCATAAGAAGAGCAGTGGTGAGAGGGGGCACCCCTGTCTTGCTCCTGATCTCAGTGGCAACTGCTTTGTATAAACCCTTTTTATGTTGTGATATAAACCCTCCATGACTAGTCTTTCCAGCATTTTAATCATGAAGTGATGTTGTATTTGGTCAAAGGCCTACTCTGCATCTATTGAAGTGATTATGTGGTTCTTCTGTGTAAGATTATTTATGTAGTGTATTACATTAATTTCCATATGTTGAACTATTCCTGGTATGAAAGCTGCTTGATCAAGGTGGATGATGCTTTTGATGTGTCATTGAATTCGGTTTTCAAGGATTTTGTTCAAGACCTTTGCATCTAAGTTCATCAGGGATATAAGTCTATAGTTTTCTTGTTGTATCTCTCTCTGCTTTCTTGGTATTAGAGTGAACTTCATAGAAGGAGTTGGGGAGCATTCCTTGTTTTGCAGTTATGTGAAAGAGCTTAAGAGGAAGTGATTTCAGTTTGCCAATGAGGGTTTGGTAGAATTCAGCTATAAATCTATCAGGTCCCAGACTTTTCCTTCAGGGGGACATTTTTAATTATATATTCAATTTTGATGAATATAATAGGTTTCTTAGGAGCTTCATCTGTTCTGAATTTAGTTTTTCTACGTGGCATGTGTCTAGAAATTCATCCATTTCTTCCTGGTTATCCAATTTTGTGGGGTAAAGGTTTTGGAAGTACATCCTGATGATTCTTCCAATTTCATTAATGTCTGTCATGACCTCTCCCTTTTCATCTCTAATGTCATTAATTTGAGGCTTTTTTTCTTGTTTGATCAAATTGGCTAGGGGTTTATCAATCTTGTTTATTTTTTCAAAGAACCAGCTCTTTGTTTCATCAACAATTTTAAAATTGTTTTCTTAGTTTCCAATTCATTAATTTCTGCTCGAATCTTAATTATTTTTAACATCTGGAACTCTTAGGGTTGAATTGTTTTTGTTTTTCCAATGTCTCTAGGTGGATCATAAGGTTATTAATTTGAGATCTCTCAGTCTTTGTTATGAAGGTATTTATTGCTACTAATTCTCTTCTTAGGACTGCTTTCATCATATCCCATAAGTTTTGGTATATTGTGTTCTCATTATTTATTTCTAAAAGTTTTAATATTTCCTTTTGTACTTCTTTCAAATCCATCCCATTCATTATTTAACAGTGTGTTATTCAGTCTTCAGGAACTGCGTTAATTTATGCTGTTTCTCCACTTGTTAGTTTCTAGCTTTAACACATTTGTGGTCCAATATGATGCAGGAAGTAACATCAACTTTCCTGAATTTATGGAGGCATGCTTTATGTCCTAATATATTATCTGTTTTGGAGAATGTTCCATAGGCTGCTGAGAAGAATGTGTATTCTGTGCAATTGTGGTAGAATGTCCTGTAGATGTCTGTTAGGTCTAGTTCTTTTTTTTTTTTTTTTTTTTTTTTTTTTTTTTTTTGAGGTAGGGTCTTGCTTTAGCCCAGGCTGACCTGGAATTCACTATGTAGTCTCAGGCTGGCCTCGAACTCACAGCGATCCTCCTACCTCTGCCTCCCAAGTGCTGGGACTAAAGGCGTGCGCCACCGCGCCCAGCAGGTCTAGTTTTAAGAAGTCTATTATTTCTCTTTTGATTTTCTATTTGAATAATCTTTCTACTGATGATAGTGGGGTATTGAAATCCCTTACTATTATGGTATTGGGATTTATTTTTGGTTTGTTGTTGAGTAGGTTTTGTTTTATAAAATGAATGCACCTGTGTTCAGTACGTATAAATTTATGATTATGATGTCTTCTTGTTAGATCTTTCCCTTGATGAGTAAAAAGTGGCCTTCTTTGTCCTTTTTGAATACTTTTGGTTTGAAGTCTATTTTGTCAGATACTAGTATAGCAACACTTGCTTTTTTCTTACTTCGATTTGCTTGGAAAATCATTTTCCACCCTTTCACCCTGAGGAAGTGTCCATCCTTAGTGGTGAGGTGGGTTTCTTGAAGACAGCACATAAAAGGGTACATTTTTTGACCCACCCTGTTAACTTGTGTCTTTTGATGGATGAGTTAAGACAATATTTAAGGTTATTGTTGCAATCAGATTCATATTGCTGGTAGAAATCACCCAACCAAGAGCATTTTGTGGGAAAAAGAGGTTTATTTTGGCTTACAGGCTTGAGGGAGAAGCTCCACGATGGCAGGGGAAAATGATGGCATGAGCAGAGGGTGGATATCACCCCCTAGCCAATATCAGATGGACAATAGCAACAGGAGAGTGTGCCAAACACTGGCAAGGGGAAGCTGGCTATAACACCCATAAGCCTGCCTCCAACAATACACCACCTCCAGGAGGCTTTAATTTCCAATTGCCATCAGCTGGGGAGGCTAGCATTCAGAATACATAAGTTTATGAGGGACACCTGAACCAAACCACCACATTCTGCCCCTGGCCCCCATAAACTGATAACCATCCATGATGTAAAATGCAATGCATTCATCCAACTTTAAAAGCCCCCATAGTTTTTATCAATTCTAATGATGTTTATACATCCCCATAGTCAAGGTCTTTTAACTGAGCCATAATACCAGAAAAATCCCCCAATAAAACATAATAGCAGAGAATAAACATTCACACTGCAAAAGATGGCATTGGGCATAGCAAAGAAATATTCAACCAATACAAGATTTAAAACAACTAGGGCAAACATCAAACTCTGTAGCTCTAAGTCCAACAACTCTAGTCAATGAAAAGTCTCCAAGTTCAATAATTCTAACCAGCAACAAGTCTCTGTTATTCCAATCCCGCCCCTCCAGCTAGGCTACTCACAGTCCTAGAAAACTTCATCAGGACCGGCAGCTTTCCTTAGCAGCCATCTCGTGGTCCCAGCATCTCCACTGCAATCCATAGTTCATCCTCACAGCTCCATTGGATCTCCATGCAGCCATCCAGCAAACCTGTTTCACACTGCCCATGGCCACTTCCAAAACACAAAACTGCATTGCAAACTCAATTACCCTCTTTTCCTGCATTTCTAATATTCCACAATACCAGGTAGGATGCCAATTTGTTAATCCATGGGGGGAATAAAGCAGACTTTGAAGAACAGGACACTCCTTGAGCACTCAGGCCCTCCAAAAGAGTCTACTTCCTATTTCCCCAGTGCAGGTCAGCTGGCCCAATCTCAATGGTTGTAATCTCTCACATAATTGCAGCTGAACAGGCAACAGTTTCAGCCCAAAGATTTCATTTCTGTGCCATATGCCTCTACTCACACCAGTCCATTTCTATACACTGTAACCCTGCACAAGTTCTCAGGAAACGGATATAACAGCAAGCCTCTCACACAAACTGCTTCTAGCCCAGTGCAGACAAAGCTCCTTTTCACCCTCATAAGCCAAACCTCACAGTCCATCATTCTTACAGCATTTATGTCTTGCAACTCTGACCAGAATAATCCATCAAGCTGTACTTATAGTACTGCCAGGTGTCTCATAGTCCAAGATTTCAAGTCCTTCAACATTCCTCTTGAAAATAGCTCCTTTTTAAAGGCCAAAGCCACACAGTCAGGTGTCTCGCAGCAATGCCACTTTCAGTACCAAAATTACTGTTGTAGTCAGGTTCACATTGTTGGTAGAAATCACCCAACTTAGAGCAGCTGGTGGGGGAAAAAAGATTTATTTTGACTTGCAGGCTTGAGGGGGCAGCTCCTTGATGGCAGGGGGAAACAATGTCATGTGGAGAAGGTGGATATCACCCCCTGGCCAACATCAGGTGGACAATAGCAACAAGAGAGTGTGCCAAATACTGGCAAGGGGAAACTGGCTGTAACACCCATAAGCCCACCCCCAACAATATAGCACATCTAGGAGGCTTTAATTTCCAATTGCCATCAGCTGAGGAGACTATCATTTAGAATACATAGGTTTATGGTCGACATCTGAATCAAACTACCACAGTTATAATTTTGAGGTTCAATTTAATCCCTACCATGTTGGAGGCCTTCTGGGCTTTGGTGTTTTCTTGGGCTTTGCACATTTCAATGCCTATTATAGTTTTGGTTATTGTGTTCATACTCTTGAAGGCTCTTGGGGTTGGTTGGTTGACACTTCTGTGTGGATTATTCCCTGAATTATACTCTGTAGGTTTAGCTTTGTGTTCATATAGTTGCAGAGCTGGCATTTATCATTGAAGGTTTTCCTTCCACCATCTATTATGAGGGATACTTTCACTGGGTACAATATTGGGTTGGAACCCATAGAAGATTTTTTACACTTTGATGTGTTCTATTCCAAGCCCTCTGGCTTTCAGGGTTTCCATTGAAAAATATGGGGTAATTCTGATAAGACTGCCTTTGTATGTAACGAATTGTTTCTTTCTTTCTGCTTTTTGAACTCTCTCTTTGTTTTTTTTTTGTTTAGGCCTATAACTATGATGTGCCTTGGAGAGTTTCTTCTTTGGTCTAGTCTGTTTGGTATTCTTTGAGCTTCTTGTATCTGGTTGGGTCTTTCTTTTGAGAGGATGGAAAAGTTCTCTTCAAAAATTTGTTGAATGTGTTCACCATGCCTTTGTCCTGAAATTACTTCCCTCTGGTATATCCATGATCCAGATGTTTGATCATTTTAGTATATTCCACACTTCCCTCATATTCCATTCACATGACTTTTTGAACTTGTCAAAGTTTTTGGACTCATGATCAATTTCATCCATCTTATCTTCCACATCACAGGTTCTATCCTCCACATGTTTGACTATGTTTTATTGAGGGCTCCTATAAAGCCTTTTGAAAGCTCTATTTGATTTTTGTTATCTGTTGTGTTTTTCATCATCATGTCCATCTCTGTTCTGAGGTCTAATTTCAGGTCAAGATTTGATCTTCTTGATGCTTCCTAGAGTTCATTCTTGCATTTGATCATGACTTTATCAGCTTATTCAACTGGTTATTGAGATCTTCTATTTGTTGACTCATCTTCAATTCATTTGTCTCTCTTTTGAGGTCTCTCTGGGTTGCCTCCATTAAGCTAACCCTAGCAACAAAAGCTGTGTATTTCACTTATGTGATTGTTGGTTTTTTGGTGGTTTGCTTTCAGTTCAGCAACTCGACTGGTCAGGTTCACATAGCTTATTGAGTTTGCAATTTGGGATTCTATTTCTATTGTCTCCTCTATGTTTTCATTGGAGACTTCCATTATTTTCCCTTATAGGATCCTCAGTGAGTGTTCTTTTTGGGGTTTGTGTGGGTTCCTGGATCCTCCAGGGACCATTAACAGTTCCCCTCAAGGCCAGGCAACCATGGTGAGAATGATGATGAAAGACTTCACTTTCAGGAGATAGTCTCAGTTTAATCAATAGGGAAATGGATTTATAAACAGTTGAGGATCCGAAGGGGATTGGATGTACAAGGTTGCTTGCTGATGCCTCATTAGCATATGGGGACATGCATTCCAGCACGTAGGCAATGGTAAAGCAAAGGTATATGGTACAGGGGTTGGGCTGTGCAAAGGTACTGGCTGATACCATATAAGGAGTTTCCTAGGCAACTGGTCACAGGATTATGGGCAAAGCCTAAGTCTTATCTCAATGTCCAGGTATCCTGTGCCTGGAGAGAGAGTGGCCTTACTTCCTGCAAATCTCGGGGTCTGAGATTTTGTCCAGGGGTCCAGGCTCACTGCCCCCCAAGAATGAGGGGAGGAGCTCCCCTGTCAGTCTGGTCCCTGAGATATGACCAGCAGTTCAGGAAGCTGTGACCTCTCCATAGCCTGGGCCTTCATGTGAGTCAGCTTAGGTTTGCTTTAACCCAGGGCCCTGCCTATGTCCGACAGGTTTGAACTGGCTTAGAGTGGGATGGCATTGTGTCCACAGATGCACAGCTTGTGGAGGTTGCAAGTGTGCCAGCAGCTCTGGGATGGTGGCTGATACAAGAACTGTGGCTGGAGGTCCAGAATCTCTTCAGCCTACTATTCCAGCAGCGTCTTGCCTGTGTGGCTCAAGAGCAGCAGTACTCGCCCCTACACCCCCACTGTGCCCCAGCTGAGCAGGTTGTGGAAGATGCACAGATACCCTCAGGAAGGTAGTAGCTAGGTTTTCCTGTGCTCCTTCTGGAGCACTGGTAGACAGATGCTGCTGGCTGGGAAACTGGTATGGGGAGAGATGGATGGGACACTGGAATCCAGAAAGGGGGCCTGGAGGTGATCCTAGGAGGTGGCTGATGGGGGTCACAGCTTATGTATATGGATGTGGTCAGTGGCATGGCTTGGAGTGATCAGAGGAGGAAGTAGAGGCGGCAAAGATCCACAGAGCGGCGAGAGACCAATGCCGTGGGGAAGAGTGGAAGAGGGGCAGAGTGGGATGGGGGCATGGCTCTAGCTCTGGCACCTTGGAGACCCCAGGGAACAGCTGGAAAAGTTACCAGCAAAGCACAGTCAGCTCATCCCAAATACACAATGGCGTAGGAATGTGAGGCCCTGCTCCCAGCCTCTTCTGCACTGGCCTTGGCCTCCCAAGCAGCAACCCAGGGCCATCCTGGCAATGGCTTCCACCCAGAGCCGCTGCAAGGTGTTCTCTACCTGCTCCTCCCACCTGCTCGTGGTTCTCTCTTCTTTGGGTCAGCGAGCATCACATATATCCGGCCTCGGGCAGGCTCTTCCATCACCACAGACCGCATCCTCAGTCTCTTCTACACAGTCGTCACGCCCATGCTCAACCCCATCATCTACACCCTGCATAACAAGGAGGTGACAGAGGCACTGCGACACCTGATGAAGAGGCAGATGTCCTCAGCCTGAAGGGATTGAAGAGATGTTGACTTCTTCCCTGGATGCTCCTCCTCCCAACCTGGCAAGAGACCATGCAGTGGTTGGGCCATCTGGAATCACAACAAAGATAAATCTGTCTCTTAGCTTTTACCTCACACCCAAGAATCACCGCAAGAGTACAGTTGATTAGGATGAGGTTAAACGGATGAGAGAGCTGCCTAGGATCTTCTAGATCCTAGAAATCCAGAGTCTGGATTGTACAACCATGGCCACACCAGTAGATGTCTATGAATTTGACATCCAACCACTTGGCCCATAGAGCCTGAGGAGGAATTAGCTGGACTTTGATTTTCTTTCCCCTGTGTGTGAGCCTTTGTCTACTCAGATGTGCATTTGCTATTGTCTCCTCCAAGAGGAAAGTATGAGGTTACTTATCAGTAAACCATTCACTCTGCCAAGGCACCAGCACAAAAGAAAAGCAGTTAGACTGTACGGAGGACTGGGACTGAGAAGACGTCTTGAGATCCTCCTCCCAGTCCTCATGCCTCACACACATTCCTCTTCTCTTGAGGAAGTATTCTGCCACAGGAATACTGTGTATTCCCAGCTCTGTCTCCTCTTCTAAGCTCACTTCCCACTGAACTCCATAGCTGTCTTGTGTATCTATGCCTTTTCTCAAGCTATCCTCACAGGAACTCCCCACATACATCTTACCCAAATGTCTGCCTGGCAAACTCCCATTTGCACTGGAAGCTTCAAGTCAATAATTATTCCTCCTTGAATTTTATTACTCAAAACACATTTCATTGCTCCACCATATAACTACCATTATAAACCTTTTTGGAATGAATTGTTGTTCACATATTTCTTCATGTGCTAAATATAGAATGTGCTAATATTTGACTGTCATATTGGGATAAACTGAAGGTGATCTGGAAATGTCTTGAAAAAATACATTCTTATTGCTATATAAGGAAATTAAATATGCAACAATAAAATGCTTTAATGTTGATTTTAGAAAGCTTCCCAAACACCGCTTTTCTGTGAGTAAAGTTTTTTTTTATATGAGACTGTATTTGAAAATTGAAAAATACTGCTCACAGTGGCTGAAGTTAGCATACTAAAGAGATACCTTTACATACATGTTTATTGTGGCATTATTCAGAATAGTTAAGAATTGGCCTAGGTGTTCATCAGCAGATGAATAAAGAAAACATGGTACATATGCACATGGAGTTTCCCTTGGCCATAAACAAGGATAAAATCATATCATTTTCAAGAAAATAGGTGCTACTGGAGACCATCATCTTACACAAAATAAAATAGACTCAGGAAAACAAATATTGCATGTTTTTTCTCATATGCAGCATCTAAATATTTTAAATATAATATTAAAATGGAAGGGAGATTATTTGGGAAGAGGAAGAGGACCAGAAGACAGGGCAGAGAACAGAGGGCTGTGGGAAGGAATGAGTATGGTCAAAGAACATCATGTACCTGTATGAAAATGTCATAACAGAACCCATTGCTTTGTGTAAGAATATATGCAAATTAAAACAAATAAAACATGCTAAGGATAAAAGCTTACTGCATTGAAAATAGACATGACATGCAAGATCTAGGAAATGTCTCCTTAGCTGAGGAGCTGATGAGTTCCTCGCGAATGTTATGACTTACTATTAATTGCTCTTGCTTGTCTCTCATGTTTCTGTTTTGCATCTATAGGTATTTCAAGCTACTTTTCTTCTTTCTTTTATAAGACACATAATCAATAGCACAGTTCTCTGCAGACTCTAACTCCCTTGTTTTTACATAGCTCATCATTTCATTTTTAAATTTAGCAGTAGCTATGTTGAGGTATAAATTATATGCAAGAAACTGTACACATTGAAAGTACAGTTTGGTAACTATTGGTATCTGTATACATTCATGAACCATCACCAAAGTTGAGGTAACAAAAATTTCCATAATCTCTGAAAGTTTCTTCCTATCTTCTCTTTATTGTGTGTGTGTGCATGAGCGTGGAGGTGCATATGGTGGGCACATGTGTACACATGAGCATGGAGGCCAGAGAACAATCTTGGGTACCATTCCTCAGGTGCTACCCACCTTTACTTTTTTTGAAACAGGGTCTCTAATTGGCCTGGAGTTTGCTTGTTAGGTTGGACTGCTGGCCAGCAAGCCCAAGGATACATCTACCTGACTCCACTCTCTGGCACTGGAATTACAAGCACACACAACCAGACATAGATTTTTAATTTTCTTTAATTTTTTATTTTTATGAGGGAGAGAGAGGAGAATGTGACAGAGAGACAAGAGAGAGAATTGGTGTGCCAGAGCCTTCAGCCAATGCAATCAAATCCAGACACATGTGCCACCATCAAGCACCAGAGTATGGCACTGAAATCACAGAGGAATTGGGGAAATGAGCAAGAGTGCTTCTTTCTTAGTGAATTGCTTCTGACTTCTTACCTTTCCTTAGTCATTTAGAAAGGATTATCAGGCCACTTGTAGCTTCTCATTCTTACATTAACTTTCCATAATTTTCTCTAATGATACCTTATGACTCAGTTGTTTCTTAACATATGCTAAGTCTCTTAGCATATGATGTTCAGTGTTATTCAGCAATAAAAAGAAATGAAATAATGAGATGGGCTACAACATGGGAATGCAAGTCAGTCAGAAATTGCTGCATATTAGTTGGTGCCTTTTGTTTGTATAAAGTGTCTAGAAGAGTCAAAGGTTTAGCCAGGCATGGTGGTGCACGCCTTTAATCCCAGCACTCGGGAGGCAGAAGTAGGAGGATCACCGAGAGTTCGAGGCCACCCTGAGACTACATGGTGAATTCCAGGTCAGCCTGAAACAAAGTGAGACCCTACCTCGAAAAACTAAAAAAAAAAAAAAAAAGAGAGTCAAAGGTTTAAGAGAAATTAGATTAGTGGTTGTTTAGGCCTTGGATAGTGGGGTGACTGAGATCATGGCTAAGGAAGGTGAGGCTTCTTTTGGGGGTGAGGAAAATGTTCTAAAATGGCTGTGGTTATGGTTGTAGAACTGAGAAGATACTAAATATTCTTGAACTGTGTGCTTCAACTGGGCAAAGTCCTATGCCAGCAATTGTCTCAATAAGGCTGACAAATTTTATCTCAATAAAGCAAACATGATGTTCAGAAGGAAGAATAAGAAAAAGTACCAGAGCCGGGTGTAGTGTCACACGCCTTTAATCCCAGCACTCAGGAGGCAGAGGTAGGAGGATTGCCATGAGTTCGAGGCCACCCTGAGACTCCATAGTGAATTCCAGGTCAGCCTGGGCTAGAGTGAGACCCTACTTCAAAAAACTAAAACAAAAAAAAAAAGTACCAGATCCTATAGTAATAGTCTTTAATGAGAAAAGTGAGATGAAATTTAGGGCAAAAAATTCAACATAACACATGTAAATATTCTCATTAACTACTCACTCATCATATGCTTAATGAATATTTTCTCACATCCCATAGGTTCACTTTTTATTCTGTTGTTTCGTTTGCTATGCAGAATCTTTTCAGATTGACATTTTCCCATGTGAATGTTTTTGTTAAGCTTCTAATGTTATAACAAGGGAAAAATTGTGAAGTTCCCCCAATATTTTACTCTAGAAATTTTACTTTTAGATGCTACGTTTAAGTGTTTAGTGCATTTTGGATTTATGTTTTACATGCAGTATAAGATAAATATTCATTCTTTTGCATGTGGATATTTAGTTTTCCTAACTGTACTTACTGTTGAAACTATCCCTTCAGATTGGCGGCATTTGGTACCTTGTCAAAGATCAGCCCTCCTCCATTATCCATGCAAAAATATTGATGAGCTCAATATTGTGCAAGTTTAGTAGAGGTAACAGCAGCCACACTGTACAATCATGAAGTAATGGCCACTTCATGTCGGGAAGACACTGTCCTAAGGAAAAGAAAAAAAAAAGTTTCTCTCTGCTGTGGATGCTGAAGTGAGCCAGCTTCCCCTACCAGTGATGGTGTTTTTCCCTGGAATCTGTAAGCCTGAAATAAACCCTATCTCACTGTCCCAGCAACAAGAAAGAAACTGCAGCAGTTGTGTATATATTATTACTTAATCATAATAATGGGAAAAGTAGGCATAATCATGAACATATTTTGTTGTTGAAAATTATGAGTATTGTACACACTCGTGGCAGAGTCTAGAGATTATAGAGACAGGCTAACAATGAGATCTTTGTTTCCCAAACCATTATTCCATATAATAAAGGAAATTGTTGATGTTGGATCATAATTACAGATATCAAGCTGGATGTTATGGTGCATGCCTTTAATCCCAGCACTTTGGAGGCAGAGGTGGGACTACAGAGGTGAGACTACAGAGTGAATTCCAGGTCAGCCTGGGCTAGTGCAAGACCCTACCTCAGAAAAAAAAAAAAAAAAAAAGGATTAGATACATCAGTATAATTACTTTAATGTGGATTTTCCTGAGCTTTGTTCTTTGAAAAATCTTTAAAGAATTCTTACGTTATTATTGTAGCCCCATCCAAAAAAAGTAAAAATTTCAGAATTATGTAGGAAATAGCTTTAAGGCCAAATTTATAAAAGAATAAGTATAAACAGAATAACTATCATTAGAAAATAATGATGCTCCTTGGCTTATAGTGGGACTATGACAAACTCATCACAAATTAAAAATATCATGAATCCAAAATTCATTTGTAACCTTATGCACATCATAGTTTATCAGCACAACACACTGTAGAGAACTGTGTGTACAAGGTTTACCCTCATGACACAGCTGCACATGGGCACAGCTGACATGGGCAGCCCAGCTTCTTACCACAAAGTGGTAAAAATATAATTAGAGTTTCTACCCTATGCTTAGCACTTGCACATCATTATAAATTCAAGAAGCTATTAGTGGAACCATAGGTAACTCAGGAACCATTCATAATTATATTTTAAAAATCTGTATCACTGTGATACAGAATTCATGCTGCTAGAATTGATCATTGGTTAAAGTAGGTCAGTAAGCTTTCTCCATCACAGAGTTAAAATTATAAAGTACTCAATTATAAATTTACATGTGGTAATGAATATGGATATGAATATACAAAAATGTTAAAATTTTACAAAGTATTTATGTATAATGAATGGAAGACTAAAACTTGAACTTCAAAAAACAGTAATGATATATTAAAAATAAAATAATCAATGAATGCTAAAACTATTGTGATACATTGTAGTAAACTGGAGATAACCATAACTAATAATACTTGTGCCAGTCACATATATTTTATTGGACTCTGGGGCCATAGAGTTTTTTCTCCTGGCCTCATGTTGTACAACCACTAAATGACCATCTGAATAATGCTACACTATCTCACGATCGTGAACAACAGGATCTGCACATCCTTACCCTCTGTGTCTCTGGGTTAATGAGCATCACCACACCACTGGGTATGGACCTCTGGGTCTCTGGGTTGATGATCATCACCATAATTAGGACAATTTTAAAATTCCTTTCTACTCAGTAGAGAAAGAAGGTATTTTCCACATGTTCTCATATGATTGTCATTTTTCTCACAATGGAAGCTGCATTTCATCTACATCAAGCCTTTGGCCAAAGAACAGATAGACACCAATAAAGGGGCACCTGTGCTGAAAACATCTGTTGTTCCTTTATTAAATTCATTTATCTAAACTTTGAGAAAAAAGCAAAACAAACTATCAAAGACGCTGTCAAAAATGTATATATCTTACACAAGTAAGAGTCTGTATATATATATATATATATATATATATGTATATATATATATATATATATATATGTATCTCAAATAGGTATATGCTGGATTCTAGCAATTAAATGTAAACTTGGTTCCTTTACATTTTGCTGGAAGTCTTAACTAGTTCAGTGAGGTTAACATTCTCATGGTCTCTTAATCTTGATTTGTGTACAACTTAGATAAAATCATTTCTCTCTTAAACAAATTTGTTTCGATCACTAAAAGAACATGAGAGTGAATTTCCAGGGAATAAAATCTCCCTTTGTTTGCACTTAACTTTTCTAACATTCTTTAAACAAAAAATTGTATAACTTGACAAAATAGTATTTATGAATTCTGAGAAATTTTTGGAACAATGGTTTTACAAATCTTTTATTTGTGCCAGATTCACAAAGTGGTACATGCATCTGGAGTTCCTTTGCAACATTTGGAGGCTCAGACATGCCCATTCTCTCTGTCTCTCTCCTATATCTCTCTGATTGCAAATAAATATGCATAACCCCCAATTCCCATGGGGATAACCTACATCCCCAATGAGGGGTGCCCCTTTAGTAAAGGGGCAGGGATGAGGGAAAGGATAGTACCAACATGTGTTGTTTCCATACTATGTCCATAACTAATAGAAATATTTTTAAAAAGAAAAAAGAAATATATATATATATATTTAATATTTTAAATGTACAGCCATATTTTTCTTACAAAGTAGAAATGCAAATTTTCAAAGTGGTGATATTAGTGACAAAATAATACAAAAATATTAATGCAGTCACTCAAAAAAATTAAAGATAGCATAATAGCTTGAATGTCCAATAGTCTTTTGGGTTTCTTTATGTGCTTTTAGTTTTAAGTGATTATGTGTTTTCCCTTTTTAATCTTTATATTTTTCATAATATCCATGAGTTACTTTATAAAGATAAGGCTGTCTTATGCCAGTTTCATTACCATAGACAATGCCAGAAGAGAAAAAACCTATCATTTAACATATACTGTCCACCCTGATGAGTGTATCTAATGCAGTTCTATTTCCTCATCCCTAGGGGCATTTTCCCTATTGTTGACTATGAGAAGTTGGCTGCCAGAAATGATTATATTGATTCCTTAGTGACTTTTGAAACTGGGGCTCCAAGGATTCTTTTGTTTCTTGACTCTCTTGTCTTCTAATATAGTTGGAATATATAAAATAACAGCTGTAATATTTAGTGGTATGTCTGTCTAGATCAGCTATTTGTAGACACCCAGCAGTTTCTCCTAGTATCTCCAGCAATTTACTCTAGGTATTCCTATATCTTAGCTAGAAAGAGAGCAAGAACATATTGTCTTTGTTGAAAATGACAGATTCTCTCTCATGAAAACACTCTGTGAAGGAGGCTCTGGACACTTCAGGGCCTCTTCTAGTTGAGCATTCTTCCTGGAGAAAACATAGCATTCACACATCTCCACTGTTCAGCCTGGGTCTCACCACAAGCACCTACAAATAAACTGTCCTCAGATGTTGTGAGACAACTACTGCTAAGAGAGTAAGTAACATACTTATTGTTCCAGTCATTTGCACTATGTCCCTTAATACATGTATGCTTGCAGGAAAAAGAAAGGTGAGTGTGAAATACGGTCATACACTTCTTTAAGAAAAGCTCTATGCTTAAGTAATATTAAATAAATTAAACATTAAATAATATTAGCTGAGATTTTTTTGTTTTATTTCAGATGTTTTTCAAAAATAAAATACCATCTGGAAATTAAAAATCAAAACAGTTTAATTAAAATAGCTATAATGTGTTAAATTTAAAAAATGTATTAAAGACTGAATTCAGAAAAAGTAAAATATTGATAACTGAAGATGAAAGGTCATTTGAAGACCTGGGCAACACTGAATCCAATACCAAGGCAACTAATGAGTAGTAAATTGAGATTATAGAAAAAGGAAGACATGACATGATGTGGTTGCCTGTAATTCCCAGCATTCAGGAAGCAGTGGCCAGAGGATAGTGAGCTCAATGTCAGCAGAGAGACACTATATCCAAAAGAAAAACAAAAACAGCCCAGAGAGGTTCTCCAAGTGTAAGCTATATACAGTCACCTTCTAATGGCAATGCACTTCTCAAGTAGGTATTAGCTCCTCATCCAGTTTTATTCAGCATGATCCTAGAGTAAGATCCATGCTGCATGGAGGTGTTCTTCCACTTTGGGACATTTGCTCAGTATATATCCAAAGACACTGCTCACTCAATTAGACCAAAAAAAAAAGAAAGATATTGTTTAAAGTTTTGAAAGTACATGCATCAAGGTAGATTCTGCAGTAAAGTTGGGTAGAAGTAATAATTTCTGGTGTTCCATAGAACAAAGAATAACTACAAACAAAAGGATTTTTAGCATTCCCCACAGAAAGAAATGATACTTGAAGTAGTAAAATGGTTACATTGAATATTAGATTGAAATGTCCCACTAAGCCCCATAAATATTACACTTACTATATTTCAATTAAATATGCAACTATATTTTTGAAACAACTTTCTGATGGAAATGTTGAAGATCACAAAAAATAGCTTAATCATAAAACATTCCCTTTATGTTTAATAGAAGTAAAAAATTAGCTCTAAAAACATTATTTATAGGTTACAAATCTGTTAATATCCATCAAAATAATTGGGAATGTATTTTTTAAAAATAATTTTTGCCTAGGTGTTGATTCAACACAGAATGACAAAGCCCCTAATTTTCAGTCTTAACACTTCATTGAAAGAAATATTGAGCAAACAATGAGAGATCGATATACTAAAAGGTATAAAGAATAAAATAGGGGAAACTAGCCAATTCAACTTTGGAAATTTTTAATCTACCTCAGCTCTGGTCTTATGCATAAATTGATTAAGCTTTACATAGATACATATAGTTATATCTTTCCCTTAACTCTTGTTACACCAAATGTACAACATAATTTTTCACATTGCCTTCCTTTGATTCTCAATATTTTTGTTTTAGAAAACTGAAAAGGTTACTGTTCCTTTATGTTGATTGCCAATAAAAACAACATCTTCATAACACTAAAACATTCAGGCAAATGAGTACTGATAATAAGGCTAGTGACTGAGACCTGGAACTCCTGAAACCCGGACCACTGATCAAGGGAACCGTGGGCATATGCTTCCCTCTCAGTGTGTTCCAGTCTGAATGTCTAACTGAAATCATGAAAATTTATATACATGTGTGAAGCATGTGCATACATACTCTCATGCTCTAAATTTCTTCACCTTAATAAGCTAATAAATATGGATGTTGGATGAATTAAATGTTTATGAGAGTCATGATGAACTGTCTTTAACATTGAATTCTAGTTCAAGTCTTTCTGACATTAACATTTAGGTTTGGCAAAATCCAAAAGTCAATAATGAGAAATCACACAGCCATTACAACCTTCATCCTCCTGGGACTGACAGACGATCCTCAGCTGCAGGTCTTCCTTTTTATTTTTCTATTTATCACCTACATGTTGAGCATCACTGGTAATCTGACCATCATTACCCTTACTATACTGGATCCCCACCTTAAAACTCCCATGTATTTTTTCCTGCAAAATTTCTCTTGTTTAGAAATCTCATTTACAACTGCCTGTATTCCAAGATTTCTATACAGTATTTCAACTGGAGACAGAACAATTACCTATGATGCATGTGCCACTCAATTATTTTTTACAGATCTCTTTGGGGTAACTGAATTTTTTCTTCTGGCTACCATGTCATATGATCGCTATGTGGCCATCTGCAAACCTTTGCATTATATGACCATCATGAACAGCAAGGTGTGCAAAACAATGATTGTTATTTGTTGGATATCAGCACTCATAATTATTCTTCCACCACTTGGTACAGGTTTGCGTTTGGAATTCTGTGATTCTAACATCATTGATCATTTTGGCTGTGACGCAAACCCTCTTCTGAAAATATCATGCTCAGACACATGGTTAATTGAGCAGATGGTAATAGCCTCTGCTGTATTGACCTTCATCATCACTCTTATATGTGTAGTCCTTTCCTATATATACATCATAAGAACAATTATAAAATTCCCTTCTGTTCAACAAAGAAAAAAAGCTTTTTCTACCTGTTCTTCACACATGATTGTGGTCTCCATCACCTATGGCAGCTGCATCTTCATCTACATCAAACCATCTGCAAAAGAAGAGGCAACCCTTAATAAAGGTGTTACAGTGCTTATTTCTTCAATATCACCCATGTTAAATCCTTTCATATACACCCTGAGAAATAAGCAAGTTAAACAAGCCTCTAATGACTTACTCAAGAAAATTGCATATCTTTTAAGGAAGTGAAGCATATTGAGGTGGACAAATCAAAGAATCGACATCTACTTCGTATTTTTCATAACCAATGACCAGCTATACAAGTTCTTAGACTATAGACAAGTCAGGTAGACCCCATAGGATTTTTTTTAATTATTTTATTTTTATTTATTTATTTGAGAGCAACATACAGAGAGAGAGAGAGAGAGAGAGGCAGAGAGAGAGGGAGAGAGAAAGAGAGAGAGAATGGGTGCGCCAGGGCCTCCAGCCACTGCAAACGAACTCCAGACGCGTGCGCCCCCTTGTGCATCTTGCTAACGTGGGTCCTGGGGAATCGAGCCTCGAACCGGGGTCCTTAGGCTTCACAGGCAAGCGCTTAACCGCTAAGCCATCTCTCCAGCCCCCCATAGGATTTTAATCATTAATTTTCCACTAATTCATTTACAAAGAAAGTAATCACACACAAAAAAAAGTGATAGGGAAAAATATTGCACTTTTAATCCTTTAACCAGAACCTATCACAATAAAACCAGTATGTTTCCTTCCTTCCAGTTGATTTTCCCATACGTGAGCAGCTCCTTTTCCCTAGTTGGTATGAGTAGTCATTCTTTTGGAGCTTTTTTAAAAAAAATAACTTATATGTGTGAATGTGGATGTGCAGATGCCATGGCATGCATGTAGAGGTCAGGAACCAGCATTCTGCGGTCTCTGCAGGACCACCTAGTTTGAGGCAGGGTTGTTGTGAATCTTGTTCTGCTATTCTTTTTGCTGTGCTCACCAAGAGTATCTGAAAAATTCTCTCATCTCTGCTTTCCATTGCACTATCAGCAAGCTGGAATTAAAAAGCCTGCCATGGCTTCTAGCTTTCCACATTGGGTCTCAGGATCCAACTTGACTACTCCGACTTGAGTGGCCAGCACTGAGCAATCTCCCAGCCCCAGAAATCATTTTTAAGCAAGGCATGAGTTCCTTTCTATATTAAAAATAATGACATATTTCACTAACAATTATTTAAATGTCTGTAGAAAATGAGAAAATTTAAAGAAACTCATTAAAAGGGAATATAAATAATAAGGACAGCTTTGTGGCACAAGTAACATTTAAAAGTCACTACAACTATATAGGAAGCTTCTATGAATCAATTAAAATATAGCTTACTATAAATACTAAGAAAACATAACAATTAGTCCACTAAAAAAAAAAGGAAACTGCCTTTAACTAATGGAAAGAATGTCAAATATCACTATCAGTCACAGTTTACAAATTAAAACAATATTTCACACTTTTATTAACTGCTTTTATTATGCTCAAATGCTAAAAAATGTGCTAACAGTTAAAGTGAATTGGAGATTTTAACGCACAGTTTTTCTGAGAGCATCAAAATACACATTTATCAAAATTATACATGACCTTTCACCTAGAAAATTTACTTGTAAGAATTTATGCCAAAATTCTAATTGCCAATAAGCATTGTAGTCATTTGTTAATAGTAAAAGGTTAGAAACAGTCAAATGAACATCACTTTGGTAAAGGTATGAGTCTGTGAGAGAGAACTTTGCCATGTCAGAAAAAGACTGGGCAATGGTGAATTCAGGAATATTCATATATGTTCTTAGCCCAGCTTCAATTTACCCCCAAAGATAGGTGTGGATAAAATACACCAAAACTTTTTTTGCAATGAATTTCTCAGGAATATTGTCTCTATTTCTTGATTTATTTGTGCACTTCTTAAACCAAGCTAAATAAAGTTTTACATTCATTTGCCCAATCCACAGTGTTTAGAATTTGTGAACTAAATTGGGCAAATCAAGAGTTAACCAATGATGGGTGTGGTGGTTCATGCCTTTAATCCAAGCACTATGGAGGCAGAGGTAGGAGGATTTCTGAGTTTGAGGCTAGCCCAAGGCCTGAGACAACATAGTGAATTCCGTGGCAGCCTGGACTACAGCAAGACCCTACCTTGGAAAAAAAAAGAAAAAGAAGAGTTAACCAAGACCTTTTTCTGGAAATCTGACCTTCCACAGATTCTTACTGTGATATGGTATGAAAAAGTAATGTCTGAGACTGCTATACTGTTTCTACTCTCAGAGGAATTGTCCAGTGCTAAGCCAGTACACAGACAAAAGATACAGCCCACAGATATGTGACTAAAGAAAGGGACTCTGTCTTCATTCCAGCAGAGACCTCTAAATCATGCCATGAAAAAGATTAATTTCACTGTTTATATTAACTCAGTCAATCATTTATTGGCAATGCACATGGATATTTTTATATTTCTTGACCAATTTGAGTTGTTGTCACATGCAAGTAACTGATTCTTATTTATGGAATATTGAAGAGCAAAAAGAAGCTCCAGATCTTTAACTTGCAAATATCCAAACTAAGGTAAGAAACGGGGAAGTTCTTATGCAAGATAGTGAGTGAGTAAGATAAGCTGCCACTAGGCTTATATAGAAAACTCAGGACTTAGAGAATCATTAGGGAGCATAGAAGTCTTGGAAGGTTGTTGACTCTTCAAAGTATTTCCTACTCCTTTAAAATGTATCTTTTTATACTAGAGGGAAAAGATGTAAGCTGGACCACATAAAAAGAGCATTCAAATGAATCTCAGAGTCCCTGTGATAATCTGTAGCTTTGAAAAAGCCATCTTTGCATATTTCAAAATGAAGTTAGTAAAAAGCAAGTCTGAAAGAGTCAATTCTAGTAAGAAAGTCCAAAATGTTAGGTCTGGAACACAAGTTCTGTTCCCTAACAAATATATCTCATCATATACAACCTATTGTAGCAACTGAAAATCACATCAATTTATGAAAGGGTAGTTAGGATCCACCCTAGAAACAAAAGGCAAATGGAAGTTCTTCCCTACACCTGACCATTGGTTTGAATTATCTGAATTATCTTCACACCATGGTTAAAACTGGGGCAGTTAAACTAATGAAAGCATGAGGAATGCACCTAGAAAAAAATGTATGTATTATTAATATCAGATGAGAGTCATTTTGGTTTATTTATGATTTTCCCAGGATGCTAATATGCTATCAACTAGTAGCAAATAGCATTATTGGTATAGAACATGAGAAGCCAGAGGACTGTCCTATCATGAAACACTGATTGTCCAGTGTTTGTCCTTATGGCTTACTTCAGCACCATGTTGCCTTGGAAGAACACTATCTCCAGAACTTGACATCTTCATTCTTACCCTACTGACACCTGTATCAGCCTACCTTTAAAGGTAAAGTCCTGTATTAGTCTCATGCTCATTTATTTATTTGGAACTTAAAACAGACTTTAGGAATAACAAGTATGATCAAAAACTTATAATTATTTAGCTTCTCAGAAAATCTCAAGGTCTATATACTCTACATCTACCAAAAACTAAGCTGTTATTTTCACATTTATCCCTGAAGTGGAAACCGCTAGTGTCCATTTCAAGTATGTGCACATTAAATGATAGGATGGGATGGGGGGGCTGGAGAGATGGCCCAGTGGTTAAGATGCTTGCCTGCAAAACCTAATGACCTGGGTTCAATTCTCCAGTATCCACATAAAGTCAAATGCACAAAATGGCGCATGCATCTGGAGTTAGTTTGCAGTGGCTAGAAGCCCTGGCATGCCCATATCCATTTTCTCTTTCTCTCCCTTCCTCCCTCCCTCCATCTCCCTTTCTCTATTTGAAAATAATTACATATGTTTTTAAATGATAGGACAGAGAATACTTCCAAAATTTCAAATTATTTGTATCTGGTTTGGCCACCAAAAAAGCCACAACCTAAAGACTAGTTACCATTATGCTTTATTTTTCCTATGATACAAGTGGAAATCATCTTCATTATCACTTCATCTCTCCACCATGGTATGTTGATTGTGATGGATGTGGGTAACTATTTAATAAAGTGTTAGATGTCTGAAGGAAAATGTATAAATGACTAATAAAAGCAATTCAGCATTGTCTGATCATCTGAGTCATCTTTGACTATTACAGAAATAACTATATAGAATCCAGTATACCTGGATACTTCCAAAAGCTACACACCCAAATCTGTATGTTTTCTAAGGGTAATTCTTATGGTATATGAACTATACCCTAATTTTAAAAGTATAATGTACAAAGCTCTTTAGCGAAAAATTATAAGGGAAGAAGTATGCTTATGGAATCAGTCTATCAAACTTGCACATAAATAAAACTTTTGTTTTTGATTTTCCTCAATCAGTATTCTTTCTTCTTTCTCATGTTAAATGAAACAAAATAGACTAAGGGGGGGATCAAGGTTTCTTACATTTGATTCCAGGCGTAATAGAGGATAATTTGCATAGTATCATCTATGGACCACCATAAAAATGACTCGTTATGATCCAGCAGACATTTTTTTCTGAAAACTCTCTAAACCAGACTGCTTCTAGACAATATTATATATGCTTTACATAAGACCACTGTCATAGTTATTGCTAGTGTAAAGGGAGTCAGTATGAGATTAAAAGTCACACTGAGAGGGGTGAAGCCTAGGACTCCTTATGAAAATAAGGCCCAAAATGTAACAGTATGAGTTTAAGAATCATATTATATTAATCACCACTCCTGCCACCAGACTTTCTCTTGTCAACCACAAGAGTCTGATAACACACAGAATTATAAGCAAATGAATTATTAGTATAATTGTTACTGAGACTTAGTTTTTACTAAGTTTGGGAATATTTATTCAGCAGCAAAAACTAGTAGAGCAACTTGCCCTGGACAATGTAAGCAGAAAATAAATTTAGTGAAACATAATCTGACAAAATCATAAGAATCAGATATGAAATGTGATTTTGAGAGGAGAATGACTAAGCAGTAAGAAAAATGCCTTCAGTGGAGGGACTCATGAAGACCCTACCACACCCTGAGCAACTGTTGGCTATAAATGGTTGCTGAGAGAGGTGGAGACAGTATCTTCAGTGGTGTAGCCACTAGTAAGGTGCCCATACTTTAGTAAGTGACCCCCACCCATGCTCATGCCAGGGACCCCAGTAAACTCACTGAGTCACAAAAAGAGACATCAAAGGAGAAGTGAGATGAGTTTGGAAGATAATGAGTTCAATGAGAGGGGGAAGGGACAAGAGACGGTAATTGTGGCTAGATGTGATTTAAAAAATGCATTAGATTCCAGCTCTTAGCTATTACAAATTGAGCTGCTATAAACATGGTTGAGCAAACCTCTTTAGTCTGTGGTTTGAAGGTTTTAGGGTAGATGCCCAGTAAGGGAATAACTGGGTCTGTTGGTATCTCTATACTCAGCTTTTTCAGAAGTCTCCATATTGCTTTCCAAAGTGGTTGTACCATCCTACATTCCCACCAACAGTGGATGAGTGTTCCTACTTCTCCACATCCTCGCCAGCATTTATTTTTATTTGATTTTTTGATGTTTGCTATCCTTATTGGGGTAAGGTGGAATCTCATAGTTGTTTTAATTTGCATTTCTCTTATGATAAGGGATGATGAACATTTTCTTAAGTGTATGTTTGCCATTTCTATTTCTTCCTCTGTGAACTGCCTGTTCAACTCTTTGCCCCATTTTGTGAGTGGGGTGTTTGACTTCTTACTGTTTAGATTTTTGAGTTCTTTGTAGATTCTAGAGATTAGGCCTCTATCAGTTGGATAACCCACAAATATTTTCTCCCATTCTGTGGGTAATCTATTGGCTTTGCTTATTGTATGCTTGTCTGTAAAGAAACTCTTCAGCTTCATGTGATCCCATTGGTTGGGTGACGGTTTAAGTTCATGAGCTACTGGGGTTTTGTTCAGGAAGTCTTTTTCCATTCCTATATCATGGAAAGTACTTCCTAAATTTTCTTCCAGTAGTATTCGAGTTTCTGGTCTTATATTGAGATCTTTGATCCATTTGGACTTGAGTGTAGTGCATGGGGAAATGTGTGGGTCAAGTTTCAGTTTCCTGCATATGGTTATCCAGTTTGTCCAGCACCATTTGTTGAAGATGCTGTCTTTTTTCCAGCCTATATTGTTTGGGCCTTTATCGAATATCAAGTAGCTATAGTTGCTTGACCCAAAGTCCGGGTCCTCAAGTCTATTCCATTGATCTATACTCCTGTTTTTATGCCAGTACCATGCTGTTTTTATTATTATGGCTTTGTAATATAGCTTTAGATCAGGTATGGTGATGCCTCCAGAGGTATGTCTTTTGCTGAGGATATGTTTGGAAATGCGAGGCCTTCTGCCTTTCCATATGAAATTTGAGATCATTTTTTCTATCTCTGTGAAGAACAGGTAGGGATTTTAATTGGAATTGCATTAAATCTGTATATTGCCTTTGGTAGGATTGTCATCTTCACAATGTTAATTCTGCCTATCCAGGAACATGGGAGGTCTTTCCATTTTCTCAAGTCCGCCTCAATTTCTTTTTTGAGTGTTTTTATGTTTTCATTGTATAGATCTTTCACTTCCTTGGTTAACGTTATTGCAAGGTATTTTATTTTTTTTGTTGCAATTGAAAATGGGACTATGTCCCTTATTTCTTTTTCTGTATCTTTGTCCTTTGCATAAAGGAAGGCTACTGATTTTTGTGCATTGATTTTGTATCCTGCTACTTTGCTATAGGAGTTAATCACCTTCAGGAGTTTTGGGATGGAGTCTCTCGGGTCTCTTACATATAGAATCATGTCATCAGCGAATAAAGCTAACTTAACTTCTTCCTTTCCAAATTGTATTCCTTTTATTTCCTTCTCCTGTCTTATTGCTTGAGCTAGGACTTCCAGTACTATATTGAAAAGCAGAGGTGAGAGTGGACAACCCTGTCTTGTTCCTGATCTTAATGGGAATTCCTCCAGTCTCTCTCCATTAAATATTATTTGGGCCTTCGGAGCTTCGTATATTGCCTTTATTAGGTTAAGATATGAACCAACCATGCCAATTCTCTCCAATGTTTTGAACATGAAGTGATGTTGAATCATGTCAAAGGCCTTTTCTGCATCTATCGAAATGATCATGTGGTTTTTATGTTTAACCTTGTTTATGTGGTGTATTACATTGACAGATTTCCATATGTTGAACCACCCCTGTGTTCCTGGAATGAATCCCACTTGGTCAAGGTGGATAATGCTTTTGATGTGTTGTTGGATTCAGTTTGCAAGGATTTTGTTTAGGATCTTTGCATCTAAATTCATCAGGGATAGGGAATTAACCCAGATGTCCATCACTAGAAGAATGGATAACTAAGATGTGGTATATCTACACAATGGAATTCTATATAGCAGTAAGAAAAAATGACACAATGAAATTTGAGGAAAAATGGTTGAACCTGGAACAGATCATTCTCAGTGAACTTACCCAATCACAGAAAAAAAATCGCCACATAGTCTCACTCATCTACAGCACCTAACCTGAATCTACTGAAGATACCTTACATACCCAGCAAGCATCTCCTAGACTAGACACTAGGATGGAAGGGGAGGGAGGGGAGGGCATCAAAGGGGTGGGAAAAACAAATCTAGCCCCAAACGGCAATGGTACCATAATCTTCTACTTACTAAAAGACAGACCAAATGGCTGATCATTCACCAGGCCCTTACAGGGAACACCTGAACCACAAGACACTGGGGAGGGTAAGATTAAGACTAACCTTAATCTCCTACATCTTCCCTCCCTCACTTCCCCTCTCCCTCTCTCTCTCTCTCTTATCTCTAACTCTTGTATATTAGTTATCTTTTTCCTCATTTTCTTAGTGGGCACTGACCTGTAACTCCCAGATCCAGCATGGGGCTATCATCCACAATGAGCTTTTGATCAGAGAGACCTACAAGGTTTCCTAAAAGACAGACAGATTTCTGTCAGAGTACTTGATGACCCACCAAAGTCTAGTGGTAAGACCCTACTGATGAAGATACCTTATGTGATTGACATGCAAACTAGAATGGCATGGCTGGGACTTGGAAGAGAGTCAGTCCCCAGACAGTCAGCGCGTCTAGTGCCAGAAGGTGCTACATGGGCGACTGGGGGAAAATGACCAATATCTGTCGAAGCAATGCATGGTCTAACCTACTTAGCAGCAAATAACTTGTTGTGATGCCCACACAAGTGCAGTGGTGGCACACAGCCATGGTGGGGAACCAACTGCTCTCAATTTGGCTAACTGATCCCCTCACTGCTATGGGACCCATAGCTGGAGCTGGGAAACAAGTCAGAACCAGATCCAAACATAAACCCACTCTCCAATATCAAGCTACCATCAATTGTGGGCTACAAGAGGGCCTACACATATTAAATTCTCTATTAAAAAAAAAAAAAGTAAGGGGTATCTCATTTGTCCTGGTGCTAACTTACTCTCCGTTGGAGAATCTGCTTCTCTTTTTCAGATAGATGTAGATCCTAAGGAGAGTGCCACCCCATCATACCTCAAAAGGGCCCTGGCTGAAACTAAGAAAAATTGGAGAAACAAGCAAGGGGGCTGTTTTCCTGATGAACCGGATACCAACACAAGGGGGAAGGAGATCAGCACAGAGAAAAATCAACTCCTACCAAATCAGAGAGCCAGAGCCTCAGAGGCCCCCAACACCTCATCACTGAAGCAGACCAAAAATGAACCCAACATGGCTCAGGGAAATTTTGCGGAAGAGGGGGCGGAAAGAATGTCAGAGTCACATGTTGGGTCATGATATGCAGAGACATTTAGCTTACCCATAACTGTGGGCTAACTTCACATTGCATGACCTGTATACCTCAACAAGGAGGGGCCAAGGGGAGGGGGTAGGTCACGGATGAGCATAATAATGGTACCAAACTGACTGTATTTGCTGAATACAGAACTGACTAATAAAGAAAAAAGAAAAAAGAAAAAAATGCATTAGATTCATGCATAAAATGGCCAAAAAATAAAATAATTTTCAAAATCCATCCAAAAGATATCAATACTGTGTTCTGCTAAGAACACCTTCATTTTTCACTGCTGCCATTGAGGCTAGCCACTGCTGATAAACATGGACAGTGTCAATGAGAATAAATAATCTACCATTCCCTCATTCCCCTCACTTACTTAACATTTGAGGCACTGGATTCTGCAGAGAGAGAAAAAAAATGATGGCATATTCCCTCTCTTGGCTTCTATGATGGAGGTAAAACCTTGCCTCCAAACAAACGTCACAAAAGGGAAGACTGTTAAAAATCCTTGAGTAAGATGCTGGAATAAAGTAGTTAAGCAAATATTTTAAAAAGACTCATGGCAGAGAATCATTCTGATGGTCTCAAATCCACATGCACCATGTAATTCAACTGGCAAAATGATGTTCTAAACTAAAATAATGCAGCCAATGCTTTGCTGAATCAACACCTGCTTAAGAAAGGAGCAAAACTCATGACAAAGGAGCCCAGGGGAAGGAAGGTCTCAGAGCTGGAAATGCCTACATTGTCACCGTGATGGAGGCTGCCCTCATGTCTAGACCATTGCTTTGCTAAAACCCAGAAACTGTGCACCTAAAGTCTGCTATCATCAGCCTTATAGTTAATAAAGTAATAAATAATTAATTTAATCATAATAAAATAATTTCACATGAAAAATGTATTATTTCACAAGTAAATGTTTGTAAGGAATTCATGTGTGTGCATGAGTGCAAAGACAGGTTCAAGAACCACAGGATGGAAAGGTATTCCCTGAGGAACTATCCACTTGCAGGGACTAATTGGTGCATTCATGACCGCACAGTGATTACAGATAGCCCCACTGAGGACTTTAAGTGGAATAGAGGCAGGGAAGAAGGACATAAGAATATATAACCTGATGAGAATATGACTAATTTGCAGTACAATTTTAGAAGCTTCTCTTTTCAGATGGCAGTGACTACTGGGGAGACACAAAATTTATCACTGTACAAAGAAGTGCCAGGCTCCTGCCATCATGGAGCTTTTGATTGAGACTATAAACCAAAATAAACAACTTTCCTCACAACAGCTGCTTTGGGTTAGGTGCTTTGTGCCAGCAATGGTAATGTAACTGCAACACCCATCAATTAACTGTTCTACATGCCAGACGACGGCATCCTTTCCATAGTCTAACAGTGTTTGATGAGACCAGCTTAATCCCTGAGCCATCTCCCCAGTCACCTGAATTTTTAATGTAGGTATTTATAGCTATAAACTTCCCTTTGGAACTGCTCTCATTGCATCCCATTGGTTCTGATATATTATGTTTTCATGTTCATTCAATTCTATGATTTTTAAAAATCTGCTCTTGAGTTTTAATGGACCCACTCAATGTTCAATACTGCGTTGTTTGGTCTGCATGGGTTTATAATGTCTATACCTTCTCTTTCTTCCATTTATTATGTAGAATGCAAGAAATTATTTCAATACCTTGTGTTTTTTAGAGTTTGTTCATATCCTAAAGTAATGGCCTAATTAAGAGAAAGTACCATAGCATGGGTTGCTGATAACATGTACTCTGCATTTTTGAGTGAAAGATTCAGTAAATGTATCTTAATTCCCCTTGATAAATGGTGTCATTTAATAGTGAGGTCTCTATGTTAATTGTTTTTGTCCAGATGATCTGTGTATTAGTAAGAGTGAGGTATTAAAGTTACCCCCATTATTGTGTTACAATTAACCTGTGCCTCCACATCCAGTAGTGCTTGTTTATGAAATTGGGTGTATCATTGTTCATAAGTACAAATTTAAAATTGTTTCACCCTCTTGAGGGATTGTTTCATTCGTCAATATGACATGATTTTCTAATAATTTTGTTTGAAGTTTTGTGGTGGTTTAAATATAAAATGGGACTTCCAGGTAAGATGGTGGCATAGTAGCCGTGCCCAAGCAGACTAGGGAGGGGGAAATAAACAGAAAAATAGCAAAATATACTCTTCTACTGAAAAGTGAAGGTGTATGAGGAACTGTCAACCACAGCAGATAAGCAGGAGAGACCCAGAGATTCCAGCAAGCAGGAAACCAGCCAGAATCCTGCTGAGGCACCAGTACACCCAATCTGCATGCCAGCCTGGCCCAGCTCAGAGTTGCAGGAGCAGAAGCCAGGTGAATGGAGTTTCCACTCACATCAGCATCCTCACAAAGTCAAGAAACCAGGGAAGACAGAAAGGACCACCTGAAAAGCTCTGGTACAGTTCCAGACATCCTGCACAGCCTCCCTTCCCCCAACCAAGAGTGCCATGAACCACCAGAGAACTCATCCATCCCCCCACCATACAGCATCCAGCACAGCTGATCAGAACAAGATCCAGTGACCCAAGCAGCCTAACCAATTCCACAGCACAACAGAGAGGGATGAATGTGGACACTCAGCATAGATGAGAGTGGAAGCCATCCCACAAAGTAACAGAACCTACTTACACAAAACCAAGTACATGTGCCTTCACTGGCCATGATAATCTCACCTTGCATGTCAGGGCAGGTTATGTGTTAGATTTCATTGTTGTATTCCTGCTCTGCTTTGCCATTCTCAAATAAGCTGCATTTTGGTGTTGACTATGGTTGCTTTTGATGTTTCCTGATTTATAGGGCCTTTGTCTTTATCTTCTGTCATTATTGGGTCTCACTTGGCCCCAGGCTGACCTGGAACCCATTTCAGACAAGAAATTTTAGCCTCCCAGTTGACAAAATTAAGGGTGTGGAGCAACACACACCCTTAGGGACTTTGGCTTTATTAGATTATCTGTTTATTTTAATGCCCACTCTTACATAAATACTCTGTGCTGGTTTTGATTGAATGTGTATATTTCTCTGTTGAATTTTAGAATTTGTCAGTAATTTGCTCTACCCAGCCTACTAGAATACTTGCATAGCAGGCAAACTCAACACCTAGGGTCACTTCTGCTGTTACTCTGGGAGTAATATAAGAGCCACATCTGGCACCTTAAACTCCTAACCTGAAAATATATAAAGTCAAATTTAAACATCTTAGAGTACTGCATATAATTAGAAAAACCAAGCATCAAATTAACTCAAGATGCAAAAATCTCTACATTATAAGAAACAAAAAACTCAAGACAATGCAATTCTACCAAAAATTATAAATCCATCAGAAATGACCTCCAGTGAGACTGATTTGGATGAAATGCCTGACAACGATTTCAAAAAATGATTATATCTATGTTCAAAGAAATCAAAGAAGAAGGAAAAGGAATCAAAGAAGACAGCAAACTCCTGAAGGAATCCCAAGAGAACACAGGAAACCAACTTAGTGAAATAAGGATGTCAATACAATACATGAGTAAGGAACTAGAAATAGTAAAAAAAAAAAAAAAAATCAGAAACACTACAAATTGGGCTGGAGAAATTGATTAGTGGTTAAGGCACTTGTCTGCAAAGCCAAAGGACCCAGGTTCAATTCCCTAGGACCCACGTAAGCCAGATGTACAAGGTGGCACTTGCATCTGGAGTTTCTTTCCAATGGCTGGATGCTGTGGCATGTCCATGTCTCCTCTCCCTCTCTCTCCTTCTCTCTCTCTCTCTTCTCTCCCACTCCATCTCTCTGCCTCTTTCTCTCAAATAAATAATTAAAATATTTTTTAAAAGGGAAATATAAGAAATGCAAAACAAAGTAAGTCAAATTGAAACTTATAATGCAGTCTTCCAGACACAAAATGGCCTGGATATCCATGACCTCACAATGCCTGGTACTACCTACAAAGGACGCTCATAATGGGAGGAAAAGATGATGACACCAAAATAAAAGAGAGACTAAATGAGAGGGGGAGGGGATATGATGGAGAGTGGATTTGTGAAGGGAAAAGTGGAGGAGAGGAGGGAATTATCATGTTTTTTTCCTCCATAATTATGGAAATTGTAAATAAATTTTTTTAAATAAGTAAACAACTCATCATCTAAGTAAACTTAGAAGAAAAATCATATAATCATCTCAACAGATGCAGAAAAGACATTTGACAAAGATCAACATGACTTGATGATAATAAAAGTTCTTGAGAAATTGGGAATATATGGAACATACTTTGAAAAACAGGCTATATTCAGATGCACAAAGGTGATGGCTGAGGCCCTGATGTACCATCTCTCTCTCTCTCACTCTCACTCTTTCTTTCTCTCTCTCTCTCTCTCTCTCTCTCTGTGTGTGTGTGTGTGTGTGTGTTGCACATGCTTTCTCTCTAAAATAAAAACGAAATTAAAAAGGCTATATTATAAGACAACCCTATATGGAGATAGCAGTAGACATTGAGGAGACTCAAAACTCTTCAAAGCTGAAAACAAGAATCTGTTGATAGCTCAACACCTAATGAAACATATCTATCACACATTCCAAGGTTTGGAACTTTATGGACAAAAGATCTAAAACAATGTAAGCTCCAAGGGTGGGGAAGATACTTTGGGAAACTGTCATTCAGACATCAACTGACTGGTGCATTCCTGACCTCACAGTGGTTGTCATTAGCCTCACAAGACCTGCACAGTCCTGGGTGCATTGAAATTTTGACATTGAGACAGAGGGGTGCAAAAAGAATGAATGAGACACAAAAACAGAGGAAGGACTACATGGAAAGAGAAGAGTGCTCAGTGGAATGAGGACTCAAAAGAGAGGAATATGAGGTGAATACTAAATACAATGTTCATATATAAAGTGTTCAATATAAAATGGTTTTTGAAAAACATTTACTACATGGGGAGAATTGAAAACAATTTCTGTAAAATCTGGAATAAGATAAGGGTGCCTATTTTTTTCACTCAAAATCTTAGCTAGAGCAATAAGACAAGAAAAGAATGTAAAGGGAGTTAAAATAGGAAAGGAAAAAATGAAATTATCTCTGTTCTCAAAGGATATGATTCTACATTTAAGTGACCCTACATACTCTAGCAGAAAAACTTTCAGACTTAGTAAATACTTTCAGCAAAGTAGTAAAATATAAAATCAACACATCAAAATCAATAGCTTTCATTTATTACAACAATGAGTTTACTGAGAATAAAATTGGGGAAAATATTCCATTCAACTTCCAAACAAAGTACCTAAGAATAATCCTTACCAAATACATGAAAGACCTATACAGAGAAAAATTTAAGACAGTCAAAAAACAAGCTAAAGAAGATACCAGACATTGGAGATGTCTTCCATGTTTCTGGATTAGTAGATCAATATTGTGAAAGTGGCTATATTATCAAATGTAATCTACAGACTCAATGAAGCGCCCATCAAAGTTCCAATGGCATTCCTCTAGTACTAGAAATGTACAATCCAACAATTCATATGGAAACACAAAAGACCACACATAGCCAAAGCAAACCTAAGCAGGAAAAAACACTTCTAGAGCTATCACAATTCCTGAGCTAAAATTATACTACACTGCAATAGTAATTTGATAGCATGGAAGTGAAACAAATAAAGGTCCCAGAAAAAAAGAACCCACACAGCTATACTCACCTGGTTTTTGACAAAGGTTTCCAAAATACACACTGGGGCTGGGCACAGTGGCACACACATTTAATCCTGGCACTCGGGAGTCAGAAGTAGGAGGATCACCATGAGTTTCGAGGCCAGCCTGAGACCACAAGTCAGCCTGGGCTGGAGTGAGACCCTACCTCAAAAAAAACCATATATATTTATGTGCATACACACACACACACACACACACACACACACACACACACTGGGGGTGGGGACAGCCTATTCAGCAGATGGTGCTGCCAAACTGGATATCTACCTGCACGAAACTAAATTACACCCACATTTCTCACCTTGCACAAAGACCAAACTGGATCAAAGACATTAACATAAAATTAGAAACACTGAAAATACTAGAGGAAAGCATAGGCAATACACTAGAAGTCACAGAAAAAGGAAGCGCTTTGTAAAAAAGGCAAGCAGCAGAGGAAATAGTCTCAATAATGAATAAACGGAACTCCATGAAAGTTATAAGTTTCCGCACAGCAAAGGAAACTCAGCAAAGCAAAGAAAAAGCCTACAGAGTGGGAGAAAATATTTCCAGCTACTCCTCAGAGAGAAGGCTGACAGTAGAGTATATGAAAAACTTCAACCAGGCATGGTGGCACATGCTCTTAGTCCCAGCTGAGGAAGGAGGATTGCTATGAGTTCAAAGCCAGCCTGGGATTACAGAGTGAGTTCCAGGCCAGCCTTGGCTAAAGTGACACCCTACCTCAAAAAAGAAAGAAGAAAGAAGAAAGAAGAGAGAAAGAAAGAAAAAAAGAAAGGAAGGAAGGAAGGAAGGGCGAAGGGAAAGAAAAACAAAATTTGTTTGAAATATCATATAATGAAACCTAATTTATTGTATTCTAGTAAAAATAAATTATTTTTAAAAGAAAACATTATAACAAAAAGCATTTTGTACTGTGAATTTGTAATATGCTAATAAAAATATCAAATGAAAAAGTAATATTGTTAGTAAAATATATTTGTTTTTAATAAGATTCAAATATTCTTATATTTTGTTCTGTTATTAGATAAAATTTTCAAGTCAATGGTAGTTTCATGTATTGGAATTTGCTATCTTTCTATTCTAGGAGTAACTAGTAGTTAATTTTATGAAATAATGAGTTTAAAATTATGTGGACCTTTTAATAGATATGAAGCCATTAAGGATTCCTGGATAGCAAATTTTAACATGATTTGATTATATACACTATTGCATTAAGAATTATGTTTCTGCATTCTTTTAGAATTTGTATAATTGTTAAATCTAAGAGTGTTTGTTGAATTTGTTTTGATTGAAAAAATTTTAGTTGGGCTTATAAAATAATGTGAGCAAACAAAGCTTAGTAATATTTTTAAACCCTAATGTTTAATTAATTCACTTTATAACAAATTGATAATTCAGAAAATGAGGCCTAAATCTTTCACATTCCCTATACAAGAGAAATTAAGAGAAACTAAACCAGGTTTTTAAAAATAATCTTAATTTTTCTTCCCAGTCTTAAAATATTTTGATGATTTTTGTCTGGTCTCTAAAGGCCATGTTCCCACTGTCACTAGGACAACTTTGATTTAACTTTTTTCCAAGTTAATTACAGAAATGATTCATTAGCAATTTTTAAACCTAGGTCACCAAGGACTCTTTTGTTTTTTAACTTTGCTATAGATGAGGCAAACTAATAATAAATAACAAGCTTAATATTAGAAAACCCTCCCTCTGAGCAAAAGAGTTCAGAACATTGACTCTTCCAAAGCAAACAGGCATTCCTCTGAACACATTTTTTAGTGATAGAAGCAAAAATATTTTTCCTTATGATGGTACTACATCTTTTATGAGAAATTTGATGCAATTCAATTAAAGATATATAATTTAAATTCTGCATTCCTACTGGAGACTACTGTTGCAGAAGTGACTAGACATAATGAGTAGTGATCAGAAATAATATTAGCTTTCAACACCGTATTTATTTTTAAATTGTATCTATACAAATAGTTGTAGTCAAACAACTAATAGAGGAAGGTTATGATCGACTGACAGAAGTGTAAGTATAATAAATTCTTTCATTTTAAGAACATTTTATTTTTTGAAACGTGAGCCATATATTCCTTTCATAAGAAGTGTTTTCAAGATGCATTAAAATTTAGAAATAGAAATTAAATTAAGCACAATTTTTAGAGTACTTAAGTATTGGGTAGGATATAGCCACTAATAAGGTTACATTAAGCAACAAGGACTGAGGATGGAGCTTAGGGGTAGAGAACTTGCCTAACCTGTGCAAGGCTCTGGGCTAGTAAAGAGAAAGGTAACAAGTAATAAGATGCCATCTAAAACCAAGATAATTTGACATCTATGAAAAGAAATAACATCTACCTACAAATTTCTAGAAATTAAAACCTATAAGCCAATGAGAGAGTAAGTATGCCTTGTGAAATTGAAGATTGTGTTATGAGAGAATGAGTTTTATGTGATTAAAAATAGTCTACTTGTAAATTTACTAAATTTCAATATAAAATTAAATATTTGGTAGACAGGTATAAATTATCCAATATAAACAAGGACAAAATGTGACTTTAGTATACTGATATCTGATTATGTATGTTAACTGAAGAAAAGGAAAATCTCTGCGCACCAGGACACTGAAATGATTAAGATATAATTTCTTACTCATTAGGAACCAAGTACTTTAATGAATACTCTATATACTAACTTATTTAGTTTGGACATAATATATGTATGAAGAATAATATTATTTTCATATTAAGATGACGAAACTGTCACTATCAAATCAATCTATGCTTGACAAGAAGCTGAACAACTCAAACCTGATCTGATTTATTTGGTAATAATGACAGCAGTATTTTGGGTGTGTTCCAAACTTTGAAAATTAAAGGGACAAAAGCAGTTGTGGTTATTTTGTCAAGTATACATTCAAATAATAAATAGCCACTAAAAGTATCACATGAAGCTACAGTGAGGCTGAGGATGCAAGTCAGTGGTACAGAATTTGCCTAACTTGTATGAGAATCTGGGTTAACAAATGACAAAAGCAACAAAGCATAAGAGATCATCCAAAAATAGGAAAATTATCACACAGTATAACATAGGACATATTACCTACCATTCTATACAATAAGCTTAACCTCAAGACATTTCCTTTCCTCTGCACCACAATAAGAAAATAATGTGATTTTAAACAGAAAATCAGAAGGAAGAGAGGGTAATAAGAAAGAAGTTGCTTAAGCAAAGCATAAATGTTTCTGTTCATAATTATAATACTAGACCTCAGCATCTTAAATAGTAGATGCAAAGCCTAGATATGCTGAACCTCAGCTGTTGGTGATAATATTTTATGAATAATAAAACCTCAAATACATGAATAAGCTAGAGAAAGTTTAAATTTTAGCTTTAGGATTTAAAATGTGCATAAAGAAAAACTTAATTTCACAAAACATTAGCAGAAAAATCAAACTGTTTGGGAAAAAATAAATCCTAGGAGCATATAAAATGAAAATAAAGAAAGAATAAAATGTAGAAGCTGGAGAGATAGCTCAGTTGTTAAAGGTACTTGATTGCAAAACCTGACAGCCTGGGTTTAATTTCCCAGTACTCACATATAAAGCCAGATGCACAAAGTGGTGCATGTATCTGGAATTCATTTGCAGTGTCAGAGGTAGCAGGATCCCTGTGAGTTTGAAGATGGTGTGAGACTATAGAGTGAATTCTAGGTCAGCCTGAGCTAGAGTGAGACCCTACCTTCAAAAAAAAACGGGGGGTGTATGGGCTGGAGAGATGGCTTTGCAATTAAGGTGCTTGCCTGAGAAGCCTAAGAACACATGTTCAACTCTCCAAGTCCCACATAAGCCAGACACACAAGAGGGCAAGGTCACATATGCACACAAAGTGGTGCATGTGTCTGGAGTTTCATTGCCGTGGCTGGAGGCCTTGGTGCACCAATTCTCTCTCTCTCTCATAAAAAAGTGTGTGCCCATTCTCTTTCTTCTCTTCTATACTCTCTTTTCTCCATCTCCTTGTCATCATCCTCCTCCTCTTCTTCCTCTTCCTACTCCTTCTTCTTCTTCCCCTCTCTTTCTCTCTTCCTCTTTGTGGGTATGTGAATGTATATCCCTCACAGTCTCAGGGACTGTTTTGTTTCTCAAGGTAGAGTCTCACTCCAGTCCAGGCTGACCTAGACTCCACTCTGTAGTCTCAGTCTAGCCTCAAACTCACAGTGATTCTCCTACATCTGCCTCCCAAGTACTGGCATTAAAGGTGTGTACCACAGCACCTGGCACCAAGGAATTTTTATTAAAGTTAAGCTTCATACTTAAGTCTCCATTAGCCTGCTGGAGAGGGCAGATCTTTTAGTCCAGCTCTGCTGGGTGTATAGCAAGCAGTTTGAGCTCTAGCTTTCCCTGATTGCTGGCTATTGGTGCTTGCTGCTGCTAGTAGCTGACTCTCTCAGCTGGGCATGCATCTATGGAAGTGAGCCAGCTTCTTCTGCCATGATGGAACTTCCCCTGGATTCTATAAGCCTGAAGTACATTCTTCCCTCCCATAAGCTGCTTCTGGTCAGATGTTTGCCCAAGCAGCAAGAAAGTAATTGAAATAGTGAAATTGGTACCAAGAAGTAGGGTAGTTACTACAGTGAATCTAACCATGTGGGGTTTGGTCTTTTGGGACTTGTTGGCGAAAGGAATTTGGAAGCATTTGGTAGTTTGGACTGGAGAAGGCTTGCAGTATTATAAACGGGTCTTGATGGACTATTCTCATGAGAGTTTGAAAATGCTAAATGCAGAGAGAATTGTGGGCTGTTAAGATTTATGGACTTTTAAAAGGGAAAGACTTTGTTGGAACTGGGATAGTGGTGTAAAGGCTGGCTTTGGTCTTCTGCCCATGCCCAGAGAGTATGATCCTGGTTGAACTTAAAAGTAATGGACTGCTGTGCTTGGCAGAAGGTATAGAACAGAACAATATGAAAGGTGTATGGTTTATCACATGAAAAATCCAAGCAAGTTTGAAGTTACTGGCACAGAGACTGGTTTTAGGTTACTGAAGCTACAATTGTTAAGCAGATTACCACCATCAAGAGTGGGCCAACTGTTTTCTATTGAAACAACTGAAATGATGCCCTGAGAGTGAGCCACTGAAAAAAAGTGGCTGGAAGGAAAACTGGTGAAGGAGTATGATGCTCTTCAAGGTCAAGGTTTATTCTCCCCTGGACTTACAGAATTTGGAAATGCAACTCACCTGGTACTGGTTTTGTAAGCATGAAAAATACAGAGAGGCATATCATGAAGTTCTGTACAGTTCTGTGTTTTGAAAATGGCACCTGGGAAAAGTGAAGCAGGGTTGAAATCATGTGTGTAGGTCCGTCAAGGGCCATTGTATGAAGATGAGCCAGTGCTATGGACTTCAGAGATGCAACACTGTAAAACAGGCTTGTGATGCCTGTATGGAGACCATGTGAGGCCATTATATGGAGCTATGAAGATGAACCACGGTTTACAGTACAGACATGAAGATATTTTGGATGCTCCAGAACTGTGAAATGGCTGCCATGGAGAGCTTCTGGCTTGGGATGGAATTTTCTCTGGGTTGCTCAGCCCAGCTGAAGGGTCAGAATTGGAATCCAGAGACTTTTATCTCTGGTTATGGATGTTGGGCTTTAATTATAGGTGTCTGATGTTTGCCTACTGGTCATTGAGTTTACACTGGTCCAGTCTCTCCTTATTATGCCTTTTTGCAATGAAAATGTTTACTCTATGCCATTATGTGTTAGAACTATGTAACTAGTGTTTTGATCTTACAGGCCCCACAGTTATGAGAAAGTCTTGATCTCAGATGAGACTTTGGACTTTGGAACAATGTTAAAGTTGATAAAGACTATGGGGGCCTTTGAAGTTGGACTGAGTACAATTTTCATTGTGAGTTGTTCATGAGTCTATGGGGCTAGGGACAGAATGTGGTGGTTTGAATGCAATGTATGTCCCCATACCCTCAGGGGTTTTGATTAACATTGAGCTTGAAACTTGAAGCAACAGGTAGACCCTTGAGTGGAGGAAGTATGTCACTGGATGTAAATCTTAAGTCCAGGCCTTTTAGGTGTATAGAGAGCCAATTTGAGCTCTGGCTATTTATGTTTGCTAGATGTTGGTGTTTGCTAATTGCTACAGCGCTCTCTCTCTCTCCCCCCCCCCAATGGATCTATGAAAATGATCCTGCTCCTTCCACCATGATGAAGCCTCTCTTGGATTCCTTACAGCTGAAATAAACCCTTTCCTCCCATAAGCTGCTTCTGATCAGGTGTTTGTCCCAGCAACAAGAAAGTAATGCAATACTCTGTTTGCAAATAAATAATAGACAAAAATTATTTGTTAAGAATGCAGTGAGGAGGTCTGGAGAGATGGATTAGCAGTTAAAGTACTTGCCTGTGAAGCCTAAGGACCCAGGCTCAATTCCCCAATACCCACGTAAGCCAGATACACAAGGTGGCACATGTGTCTACAGTTCATTTGCAGTGGCTGGAGGCCCTGGCATTCTCATTCTCTCCCTCTCTCCTTCCCTATCTCTCTCCCTCCCTCTCTCTCTCTCTTTCTCAAATGAATAACTAATTAGTAAAAAAATGTAGTGGAAAGGAAACATGCATACATTTTTAAATGTGGTAGAGAGTAAGCAATTTGATTCTTTTTGCCTCCATCCTGAAATGACCACATTTATAGGACATAAATTATGAATATATCCATAATATTTATAAACAAATTGTTTATATGCATGTGAATTGGTTTTCATATTTTTCCTCTTTTAATTTTTGCTCTATACAAATATCTCTGAATTTTAAATGCAGTTTTAATAGAAGTTGGGATTCAGTTATGAGGAACCACACAGTAACTACATTTGTCCTGCTGGGACTGACTGATGACCCACAGCTGAAGATTGTAATTTTTGTCTTTCTGTTTCTTACCTACATTTTAAGTGTAACTGGGAATCTTGCCATCATCTCCCTCACCTTCATGGATTCACACCTTCAAACTGCCATGTACTTTTTCCTACAAAATTTCTCCTTCCTAGAAATCTCATTTACAACTGCTTGTATTCCCAAATACTTATACAACATATCAACAGGTGACAAGACAATCACATATGATAATTGTGCCACTCAAATTTTTTTTACTGATCTTTTTGGTGTAACGGAATTTTTCCTCCTTGCTACCATGTCTTATGACCGATACATAGCCATCTGCAAACCCCTGCATTATGTCACCATCATGAACAACAGAGTCTGCAGGAGACTTGTCTTGAGTTGCTGGGCAGCTGGCTTGCTGGTTGTTCTCCCACCTCTTAGCCTGGGCCTTGACCTGGAATTCTGTGACTCAAATGTTATTGACCACTTTGTCTGTGATGCATCCCCCCTCCTAAAGATCTCCTGCACAGAAACGTGGCTCATAGAGCAGATGGTCATCGGTTGTGCTGTGTTAACCTTTATAATGACCCTTGTGTGTGTGGTTCTTTCCTACATATACATAATGAAGACTATTATAAGATTCCCTTCTGCCCAGCAAAGGAAAAAGGCTTTTTCTACCTGCTCTTCCCACATTATTGTAGTCTCCATAACCTATGGCAGCTGCATCTTCATCTATGTCAAACCTTCAGCTAAGGACTCAGGTGGCTATTAACAAGGGTGTGACAGTCCTCACTACTTCAATCGCTCCTATGCTGAACCCATTCATTTACACATTGAGAAATGAGCAAGTCAAACAGGCCTTTGACAACTCTGTCAAAAGAATTGCATTGCTCTTAAAGAAGTGAGGAAATTTGCTAATGTGGAGGAACCAACTTTTCATTAGTAATATAAGCCTTTTGTAAACTGTGCCTTAAATATTTTAATCTTTGTTTCCTGCTAAAAGTTTTGCCATGCTTATATTTCTCATTAAGTGTACAATATACAGTTCCAGGAAATAAATGAATGATTTTGCTCTGAATCAAAATTTAAAACAAAAAATATGGAAAGAATCTCCATGTTAATGATGAATATTTATTTTTAATGTCTATTTTAATTTCAGCTTTTAGTGGGTTTTTGGCTCTAGCCACCACCCTAAGTTCCAACTTTTCCTCAGTATCCTTGGAAAATTGGTGGCAAGAACCTCTATGAGGCTACTATGATGCATGGATGCACATGTTCCTTACTTTAAATGGCTCAGTATTGGCCTATATCTATACACACCCTTGTGTACACCATAAATCCTTTCCAGATTACTAAAAATATGTAATCCAATATAAATTCTATGAAAATAGCTGTATTGTTTAGGGGAATATGGCCATTAAAAAGTTTGAGCATGATCAATATAGAAGCAATTTTTAAATTTTTTACTTATCTATTTGTGTGTATATGTGTACATGGGTGAGTGTGGGTAGGTAGGTACAAATGTGCCAAGCATTCACCACTTTTGCATCTGGTTTTACATGGGTCCTAGGGAATCAATCCCAGGCTGATAAGTTTTTAAAGAAAATTCCTTAAGCTGCTGAGCCATCTTGCTAGCCCAATATAGAAGTAATTTTTATCCAAATATTTTCCACCTATGTTTGGGTGAATCAAAAGATTCATTTTTGTTACAGTATTTGAGGCTTCACTAATGTATATTCTGGCATTAAGACATCCTAAGTATACATTGGGAAAGCTATGTATGTCAAATAGGAATATTTAATTAATGAAAACTAAAAACTTAGGTGACCTTAAAAGCAAAATGTGCAAAATATAGAATGCTATTTTAATAAAAGTATTCACCACTTATAAAGAACTGAAATATATTAGAAATAATATATATCATATGTGAAAAATTGAAACTTTTACTTTAATATAGAACAGTGAAAAAGGAATCAAAAGGTTTAAACAAAAAAATTGAAGCCAATGGCATCTGTATCCTCTCTGACTAAGCAGTTAAAAGCAGAATTATGTCTGAGCATGGTGGCACCTGCCTTTAATCCCAGCACTCAGAAAGCAGTGGTAGAAGGATCTATGTAAATTCAAGGCCAGCCTGAGACTACATAGTGCATGCCAGGTTAGCCTGGGCTAGAGTGAGATCCTACCTCAAAAAAAAAAGGGGGGCTGGAGAGGTTGCTTAGTGGTTAAGGTAAGCCTGTGAAGCATAAGGACCCATGTTCAACTCTCCAGATCCCATGTAAGCCAGATACACAAAGGTGAGGCAAGCACAAGGTCTCACATGCCCAATAGGTGGTGCAAGCATCTGGAGTGCAACTTCAGTGGTTGAGGCCCTGGCACACCAATTCTCTCTCTCTAAAATAAAAAAAATTAAAACAAAAAAAGTAGAATTATGAATTAGTATATATAATTCAATACATGATTATAATAATTGTTCATATGCCCAGTGCAATCTCTGTGAAACCTGGGCAGCAAACTTAAGAAAGTCACTGGCAATCAAGTATGTAAGCTATTTTATAAAGTCACTGCCCATGATCAATAATTTTTAACCAATATAAGACTTTATATTGAATATTGGGCCACCTTGAGGCCATGGATGTTCCTTCGGTCAGGGTTTCTTTAAATGCTATCCTGAAAGTCTTTTGAGGTTGTTTTATAAATTAAGCTTCTTTGCCTATATGATAGAAACTACAGGGACATCAGTTTTATCTTTTCATTTCTTTGTTTTTCCATGTAAAAAAGCTATACATGTCTAACAGATAAAATTCAATGAAGAGATATGGGAAACTCTGTATGCTCCTGGCAATGGAAATTGACACAGCCTTTATGAAAAACAATATGATGCTTTGTTTTTGCTTTATAAGCTTAGTGCCTCAGGTATTTTGTTCTATAAATATCAAAGTGGATAATGCAATTTTATAATAAGAGAAAGGCAGGAGACTCTAATCATAAGTAGGAGTGGTGACAACAAAACAACACATGGGAGTATACCACAAACCAAGGAAGAAATGCAGAACCCAGTTGCTGAAAAATACAAATAAATTTCACTTTTGCTGCTAAGACCTCTAGTATGCACTCCTACCAATAACCTGATTCTAGGTTTTTGACCTCCATAGTTACAGAAGAAAAACTCAGGTTGTTTTAATCCACAAAGGCTGTGGTTATTTGTTTCACTAAAATCCAAGACATACAGACAAGGATAATGAGACTTCATGGTGTAACAGTAGAAAGTCTGACACTTTAAAGAGGATGTACTTCCGTCAAAATGTGTGTGCAAATACAATTTTAATTCAACTCCATTTCCTCAGATGAATGCCAACTGTGATTAATCCTCAAATATCTCTCTCCCCTTCGTCACCTTAGACACAATTACCATTATTTAAATCTATGCAATTATAACCCTAAAACATTTAATAAATTAGAAAAGAACAATGTTATACATTGCATATAGTGTTTTCAGGGCTGGGGAGATTGCTCAGCAGTTAAGGCATTTGCCTGCAAAACCTAAGGATCCAGGTTTGTTTCCCCAGTACCCACATAAAGCTAGATGCACAAAGTGGTGCATGTATCTGGAGTTCATTTGTAATGGCTGAAGACCCTAGTATGTCCATTCTCTCTCTCCCTTTCTCTTTTCTGCCCTCTCCTTTTCTCTCTCTCTCTCTCTCTCTCTCTCTCTCTCTCTCTCTCTCTTTCTCCCCCCTTGGAAATAAATAAATATAAAATAAATAAAAATGTTTTTTATTAACAAAACCAATAGCTACAAAACCCTTTATTCAGAAAATTTGATTAAATGTGATATAAACTCAAGCTCTTTAAAACCTTTCAAGAGAGCCATCAGGGTACATGAAATAAAAACAGGCAGCTGCTGACAATTCTTTGGTAGAAAGTTAAGTTTCATACTTATACTTGCTGCCCTAATGATTATCACGCCCAAGTTTTGTTTTTCAAAATTAGGTTTCAAGGTATACCAAGAAAACCATACAAGATGCCCTCTAACAATATGAGATTTATACAACAGAGCTTATGGAGGTCACAAAAGCCAAACATGACACAAATAATTTATAAAATAAGTCCTTCAGTCCTAGAAAACTAAAATGGGGCAAGCTCACCAAAGGGTGACATAGATCAGACAAGAGCAAAAGCAAATGGATCCTACACATTTCCTCAGCGACTAAGCCACAGGAAGACACAAAATGGAGCTTCATTTCAAATCCCAGCCAATTCAGTTCTCAGGAAAATTTGGCTACCTGTTGGTGTGCATGGAAACTAATTTTCATTTTTCATTCCCTAATTTCTCTAGCAACATTTTTCTTTGGGTTTGGCAAGCTCAACTCAGAAGCTTTAGAAACTCGAATGAGTGTTGACTATTGTTGGAATAGCACTTGGGAAATGCAATCCTTAAGAAGGCAAATTTTTAACAAAGTTCAGTGTCCATTCTCAGAGTGACATATTCCATGTCTTCACTATGTTAATGGCTTTGCTGACCTAGATCACATGATCCATCAGGAATGCTGGCGTACTCCCTGATGAGCAACCCTCTCCCCATTTAAGCTTTCAATAAATACAAAGCATTATTTTAAACCACTTCAGAATAAATTTAAAATATTGCATTTCTATAGGCCTGCTTTGCTTCTTGGACTGGCGTGGAGTGATGTTCACAGCACTGGAGCAGCAGTTAATTGGTGGCTACTCCACACTCCTTTGACTTGCATACTTCTAGCTCCTCAGGCCTTTGCACTTTCTTTGCAGCAATAATGGTATTCTTCATTAGCATGGCCACTGTCATGGGCCCAGCACCCCTAGGGACTGGAGTGATGTAACTGGCTTTCTTCCTGACTCCAAAATCCACATCTTCAACCAACTTGGGCTTGGCAGTTACAGGATCTTGAATTCTGTTTATTCCCACTTTAATGACTGCCACTCCTTCCTTGATCATATCTGCTGTGATCAGATTTTGAATGCCAGGAGCAGATACTACAATATTGGGTGTTTTCTCAACTGCTCTTTGGGAGTATATGGATGAGATATTGTAACCATGGCATCGCTTCCAGGACGTTCGTGTGCCCCATCTGTGTGCAGCAACATTGCAATGGGCATTCCAACATTTTTTGATCTTCCTGCTACAACCACATTTTTTCCTAGAGTTGGAATGCCAGTTTTCTTAATTATTTCCCACACACACATACACACACCCCATGGGGTGGCTGGCAACATGGAATCCTGGTCCAAACACATCCAGACTACATTAAGTACATGAAAGCCATCAATGTCCTTGTCTGGAGAAACGGCATCGCAGATCCTTCTCTCATCAATATGCTCTGGGAGTGGAAGCTGAACAAGGAGGCCATCTACATTTTCATCATTGTCTAGTTAATTGATTAAATTCATCAGCTCTTCTTCTGAAATTGAAGCTGGTTTCACAGTTGTCTCACTGTTGATTTCCATGTCAGCTGCAGCCCCAGTTTTTTTAAAGACATAGAAGTGACTCGCAGGGTTCTCTCCAACCACAACCACGCTTAGGTGTGGGCCCTTTGTTACCTGAGGCCACCCACTCTTCTACCTCTTGCCGCACTTCTTGCTTGATCTGCTGGGCTAGTTTCCTCCCAGAAATGACAACAGCTTCATTTGGAACTTCCGCAAGGTGGAAGGGGAGCGGGCATAGGCAGAGCAGGCAGCCATGTGCAGGCCGAAGCAGCTGTGTAGCCAGCGCAGCTAAGAGTAAACTTGTATAAAAGAAAGGAAGGGTTGGAGGGTCAATCAAAATTCAAGATATTCTGAATAGGACATATGAAAATCTACTTTCTTGAATAATGGCACATCCAGAAGCCATAGATTGTTACTAGAAATTTTTCAGTGCCAGGGATGGGATACCTTCCAGTGAGTTGTTGGCCAAGGAGGCCCCTGTTGCCTCCAAAACATGATAGGCTATTGCCAAGGCCCTTGGTTCCCCATGAGAAAAAGATAGTAAGACCCTATTGCTGAAGACTTCAAATGCCTGGACAACAAAATCACAGAGAAATCAAGCTGGTGCTGAGCAGAAAACCTTCCCCATCCCATAACCCAGCCAACGGAAAGCTGGAAAAAGCTACACTGTATGCAGCCTTATGGGAGAAAGAAGTCATCAGCAGTGAAAACAGTGGACACTAGAAGCCTCAAGTTTAGCTAGACAAGCCAAATGACTGAACAAGTGCAATAGTGGCATGTCTGCTCTGGGGGAAACCAACTGCTCTCTAATTGGACTAAAGGCCCACTCTATGGGAGGGAATACATGCCTAGTACTGAAAACCTAATCAAAAGCCTATGGCAGGGGAGGCCATGAGCCTTAGGGGTATAAACCCTGCTCTTCTCTGGATAAACACATATATTACTCTCACCAAATTGCCCTGAAAGCACTACACATAATGTCCTTACTCATATATTAATGCTACTCTCACTTCTGGTTAGAGAAGCTTCTCTTTTCAGATGGTGATGACCATTGGGATGGCCCAAAAGGCAACATAGTGCTGAGAAGAAGGGATGGAGGAGTGTCCAGCACTGAAACATCTCACACCCTCCAAGGCTTAGGGTCTATTGCAGAGGCTGTGGAAAGAATGTAAGAGCCAAAGGAAGGGTACCACTCCTTACATACAACTGTCCAGACAAAATTTGGCCTCAATATCCAAGACCTCGCAGTGCCTAGCAATACCTACACAAGACCCTCATAATAGGAGAAAAAGATGATGACATCAAATTAAAAGACAGACTAATGGAGAGGGGGAGGGTATATGACTGAGAGCAGAGTTATGAAGGGGAAAGTAGGGAAGGGGAAGGAAATATCATGGTTTGTTGTCTGTAAGTATAGAAGTTGTCAATTAAAGGTATATAAATTAAAAAATAGAAAAATAAAATAAAATATTTTTTAAAAAAGAATGAACTTGCAGTCACAGCCCTGGCCGGTGAGGTTATACCACCGCCCAAAGCCAAGCCCCGCCTCCAACCTCCCACCATTGGTCCGAGGCGGCAACACTGGCTGTCTGTAGGGTCTTCTGGGGCCAATCCAAAAATGTTTTAATAGTAATGAAGCCTGGCCACACAACAGAAGCTTCATAGAAAAAAGAACCGTTCAGGCTAAAAAATAATAATAATAATCCTAACAGAACTATAGATACTCTAAAAGCTAAATTTATAATTCTATGATTTTTCATGGCAGGTAACTTGTGGGATCAATGAAAGGCTCAAATTCATGCATACTTAATCATTCAATATTGATCCCCAGAAAAAAATTATTTCAAACCCTAGTAATTCTAATGTTCATTGAAATTAATGACAGTCATTAAAATGTTTGCCTTGAGTTTTGGAGATAGTCCAGTGGGTAAGGTGCTTGCTGTGCAAATGTGAGGACCTCGCCTAAATGCTAGACAGGCATGGCAGCTGCCTGTTATCACAGTACTGGAGAGGCAGAGACAGGGCATCCCTAGTGCAAGCTGACTAGCTAAACTAGATGGATCAATATATAATAAGTTTAAGTTAGAAACTGTTTCAATAAATAGGGTGGAGAGCCATCAGGCAAGACTCTCAAGTTAAACCTCTGACCTCTATGTTCATTCACACATATCTCCATGATATAGGAGTAGGGAAAGACTTCCTGAGAAATACCCCAGTAACCCAGGAAATTAAACAACCACTCAACCAGTGGAATCTCAAGAAGCTAAAAAGCTTTCATACAGACAAATATACCATAAACCAAGTCAACAGACTAGGCACAGAATGGGAGAAAATCTTTGCAAGCTATACCACCAACAGAGGCCTGATATCTAGAATATACGATGAACACACAAAAAAACTAAGCAATAAAATATCAAACAATCCACTCAAAAAAAATGGGGCAGGGCTGGAGAGATGGCTTAGTGGTTAAGGTGCTTGCCTGTGAAGACTAAGGACCCATGGTCTGCTCTCTAGATCCCACGTTAGCCAGGTGCCCAAAGGTGAGGCAAGTGCAAGGTCACACATGCTCACTAGGTGGTACAAGCATCTATAGTTCTATTGCAGTGGCTGAGGCCCTGGCATGCCAATTCTCTCTCTTTCTCGCTTAAAAAAAATGGGGCAGAGAACTGAATAAGGAATTCTGAAAGGAAGATATAAAAATAGCTAATAAGCCAGGCATGGTGGGGCACGCCTTTAATCCCAGCACTTGGGAAGCACAGGAAGGAGGATCGCCATGAGTTCAAGGCCACCCTGAGACTACACAGTGAATTCCAGGTCAGCTTGGGCTAGAGCAAGACCCTACCTCGAAAAACCAAAAATAAAGAAAGAAAAAAAATAAAAATGGCTAATATTTACTTAAGAAAATGTTCAAAATCCTTAACCATCAGGGAAATGCAAACTAAAACAACTATGAGATTACACTTTACTCTAGTCAGGATGGCAATCATTAATAAATCAAACAACAATAAATGATAGGGAGGATATGGGGAAAGAACCCTCATTCCCTGCTGGTAGACATGCAAACTTATACAAGCACTATGAAGTCAATATGTAGACTCCTGAAAAAAAATGAAAATATAGCTACCAACTGACCCAGCTATCCCTCTGTTGGGCTTCTACCCTAAAGGCTCCACACTTCACTGCAGAGAGAGTTGCTCAACCATGTTTATAGCTGATCAATTCACAATATTAAGAATTGGAATCAACCCAGATGCCCACCGTTTGATGAATGGATAATGAAGATGCGGTACATTTACACAATGGAATTCTACTCAGCAGTAAGGAAAAATGATATAATGAAATCTATAGGAAATGGATAGATGTGGAACAGATCATACTAAGCAAACTCACATAAGCAAAGCAAGACAAAAGCCACATGTTCTCCCTCATCTGTGGTTCCTAACCTGGAACAATTTGAGTTGCAGACATACCTGAAAGGGAGTGGGATGGTAGGGGGAGATATACACAAAAGTCAATCCATAGTAAACTGGTACCATGGAAACCTTCATCCTAGATAGCAGACTAAATGATATAACCCTCAATAAAGGCATGGGGGGATCATTTGGCAAGAAAGGTCCTGGAGAGGGTGAGATGAAGCCTAACCCTAAAACATTTGGCTCTGGCTTTTAACTTCCAGTACCAGAAATTGGTTATAATTCACATTGAGCTGTTGATTGGAGAGACTGATGAGGTACCCAAAACAAGATGGGCTTCTGTCAAAGCACTTGATTATCTGTCTAAGGTAAAAGGTAAGACCCTATTGCTGAAGACACCACATGCTGCTGACACAAAACATTGAGAGATCTGGCTGGAATCTGGAAGGAAGCCAGTTCCCAGATGGTTACACAGTATAGTCCTGGAAAACACTACTTGAGCTTCTGGGGGAAAAAATGGCCAACAACATTGTGAGCAAGCAAGGGACACTGCTACATGAAAGCAACCAGACTAACAAGATGCACACACCTGTGCAATGGTGGCACCCAGCCTAGGTTGGTAGCCAAATGGCTTTCTGATTGGCTAAGAGATCTGCACAGTAGAAAGGAACCCACATCTGGAACTGGGAACAAAGTCAGAATCCCATGAAGACCATGACTATGTACTCCAATGAGAACTTCCCACTAGTCTTTGGCTAAATAAGAGGCTACAGACATCAAAATCTCTCTAAATTAACAATGTTTATCCCCTTCAACCTATCCTGATCCTACTCTCCATTGGAGAATCTGTTCTTTTATAGAAGGCAGCAAGAACCAAAGGCAACCAAAATCTACCAACAAGACAGGAATACATAGATGACTCCCTGGCAGGAGATAAACCACCCCTCACATATCAGCTAGAGACAAGGTGAAACCACAGAGGAACCTGCAAGATGAGCAAGAGTGCTGCTTGCATGACAAACCTGACAACCTGTCCCAGGGAGATGGATACAGGCACTGAGCATTCTCAAAACATACCAAAGCAGAAATCCAGAAGCTGCTGAAAGCTCAACACTAAAGTGGACATAAAACACACCCACCAAGGCTCAAGGAATTTTGCAGAAGAGTGAGTGGAAAGACTTAAGAGCCACAGGGAAGGACTATCCAGAGGCATTGCCCCTCCCACAAATTCTGACTGCTGCTTTCACAACTCATAATCCACAACCCCATGGGGAATATCAGCAATCCCACTGAGGAGGGCCCTCAGTGCAATGGGGACAGGGAAGAGGGAAATGATGGTGCCAACACATGATGTATCCGTGCAAATTTTCTACTTAAAAAAAGAAACGTAACTGTTTATTTTCTCCCTTTCTATGTCGTTGACCAAACTTCTGAGCATGCTCCCTGGCATTCTGGATTCTCACTCTTTCTCTGTAGGCACCTCACTCCATGTGGCTGCTTATTGACCTCCACTGCATAACCTATCGGCTTCCTGGACTCTAAGTCATGACATAACTTTATCTCTTTCTATTATGCATCTCCCTCTTCCCCACAGCTGCCAAGATTTATAGGTTGCCTGCCCTGTTTTGTTTTTCTGTCAAACTCTATTAAGCTATACCTAAGCTTTTAAGAAAATAGACAAAAGTCTGGAGAGATAACTCAGCAGATAAGGTGCTTGCCTGCAAAGCTTAACAACCCCAGGTCCTCTCCCAGTACCCATGTAAAACCAGATACACAAAGTAGTGCACACATCTGGAGTTCGTTTGCAGTGGCTGGAGGCCCTGGTTTGCCCATTCTTTCTCTCTTGTGCTCTCTCTCTCTCTCTCTCTCTCTCTCTCTCTCTCTCTCTCTCTCTCTGCTTACAAATAAATAAAAATATTTTTTAAAAGACAAAAGTTAAGCCGGGCGTGGTGGCGCACGCCTTTAATCCCACCACTCGGGAGGCAGAGGTAGGAGGATCGCCTTGAGTTCGAGGCCACCCTGAGACTCCATAGTGAATTCCAGGTCAGCCTGGGCTAGAGTGAGACCCCACCTCGAAAAAAAAACCAAAAACAAAACAAAACAAAAAAAAGACAAAAGTTGATGACACATTAAAAAGTGCAATACTGCTGTCAATATAAATTAATAGAGCCATTATAGAAAACTGTACAGAATTACAGAACTACCATATGATCTAGCAATCTCACTATAGGGTATATATCCAAGGAAACAAGATCAATATGTAAAAGATATATCTGTACTCATGTTCACTGCAACACTATTCACAGCAATCAACATGTTGAATCACCCTATATTTCCATCAGCAGCTGAATGGATAAACTGACCATGAAAAATTAAATCTGATAAATTGAATGAATGTAGATGTACCTGTAAGGGAATTACAGAAATACAAATATCCCTTCACATCACTCACTTAGAGAAATAGTGAACAGAATAGTGGTCACCAAAGGCTGAGAAGGTTAAGAAGGCATGGGAGAGGGTAGTAGAGAGTACTAGATGATTGGGGTTAAACTTATAGTTAGAAAAAAAAAAAAGACCAAGATTTAATGTTCCGTAGTACAATAGGTTGACTACAGTTAACAGTAAGTTATTATATAATCCAAATAGCTAACGGGAAGGGTTTTAACTATTTCCAACACAAAGAATTACTAAATATTTAACATATGCTAATTGACCTGACTTGATCATTATGTGGTATACATGTATCAAAATATCACACTATATTCCAAACATTTGTGTATCAATTAAAAATAACATCAAAAGTAGATTAGCTGGGACTGAGTGTAAAGCACTTACTGCACAAGCATGAATACTTGGATTCAGATGTCCAGACCACACATGGTATACTTTATAAGCCCAGCATGCCATCAGTGAGCAAAGACAGAATTTCCTGGATGCTTGTGGATAACTAGCCTGGCAAATGCAGCCATGTACAACAATGAAAATTAGACACCATGCCTCAAAAGAGGTGGATGGCAAAGCCCAACAGCCATAAATTGTCCTCTGACCCACACAAGCATTATGACACACACATGTCCTCACACATACACAACACACACATCATACTCACACCGAAAATAAACAAATAAAAATTAATCATAAGAAATGCTACATATAATTACATGTATATTTTAAAGTGTGTTTAACTTTTTAATAATTTATATTACATATCCAATTATGTCAATAATGTTTATGTTCATTTTAGAATAGTACCATAAATAAATTTAAAAATTTGTAGAAAAAAATCTGAAATTGTATACAATGTAAATAGCATAAATTATATAATTTTATGTATCATTTATTTTTCTTATCTAGTTAAAATTTTCACAATAAGTACATTGTATAACAAACTTTAAGTGGAAAATATGATGGTTTAATTTCAATTATATAGTGAGAGTAAAAAGGGCCTAAACTTGTATTCTCTTTTATAGCCAGATTTTTCTGCTATCTTACTAGACTTTATACAATTCTGCATCCTCTTGTCTCCAAGGACACTGTCTCCAAAGAAGCCAAATTTAGCACAATTTTTTTAACTTCAAATTAGATTACTCAAAAGATTCATTAGTGACTGTAGGTCACTAGGGACTGCATTTATTCAGTTGCATTTTTTTCAAATAAAGCAAACATTAAGCTAAATATAACAAATGTGCTCATTGCTCTGAAAAGTCAGAGAAACTGACATCCTAAAGTGGAGACGATTCCTAACATTCCACAGCCTTCCTGTCACAAGTTTTCTTTTGCATGTGTGGTGAGGGCGGCAGTAAAATAAGGGCTGCTTCTGAAATATCCATGTATCCTAGAGTGGTCATGAATTTGACTGCGGATTAATAAACAAACAGGATCAGAAGTTCATAGGAAAATCTTTGTCTCAATTACCGTTTTCAGTGTTGGAATTCTAAGACTTCAAGTTTCAACAAACAATAGAAATTATGACAGACAGTCATGATGGTAAGTGCTATAAATTTGCTCATTTTCATTTTATTATTTTTGTGTGGTCTCAGTTTTATTATACTCTGGAAGACAAAAGGTATATTTTACCTGGGCTGGAGAGATGGCTAAGCCATTAAGGCACTTGATTGCAAAGCCTAACGGCCTGAATTCAATTCCCCAGTACCCACATAAAGCCAGATGCACAAAGTGTCAGTTGTGTCTGGAGTTCCTTTGCAGTGGCTAGAGGCCCTGGCATACCCATTCTCTCCCATTATCTTTCTCTCTCTCTCTCTTCTCTCTCTCTCTTTCTCTCTCTCTATCTCTCTCTTTACTTGCAAATAAATAAGTAAACATTTTTAAGTATTTTTAATATTTTATTTATTTATTTATTTATTTATTAGAGAGAGAGAGGAAGAGGCAGGTAGATAGAAAGAGAGAATGGGTGTGCCAGGGCCTCCAGCCACAGCAAACAAACTCCAGATGCATGCACCCCCTTGTGTATCTGGCTTACATGGTCCTGGGGAATCGAACCAGGGTCCTTTGGCTTTGCAAGCAAACACCTCAACCACTGAGTCATGTCCCCAGCCCAACATTTTTTAAATAATATGTTACCTATAACTTAACATAGGAAATGTGAATGGTAATATCTGAATTTGGTAAAGCATTCTTTTATATAAGATGGTTTCTTTGCCTATATAAATGTCATTTGAGAGATATTTGTGCACAAAAACATATTGTCATTTAAATGTTAAAATTTGATGGCTGTGCAGAATATACTGTCAACCTCACATCAAAAAATAGGATATATGTGCATTTAACTATATAAACACATCTTCTATTCCCCCCAAAGAATAACAAATTGATGAACATTGTATCACCTCATTAGAAGTCTCTGTCCTCACTTCAAACACATTTTGAAAGTAGAATAAGCAAAAACAGTTAGTTACATTTAGAGCACTGACTAATGACCAGTAATGACAAGGCTGATTAAATTTGCTCATGTGATCTCTGTATTACCTGAGATGATACCTGAATCTCTCGCAAAAAAAAAAAAAAAGATGATTTCTCTGTTATGAGCTATGAAGATAAAGCAAAAATTTGGCCACTTTAAAAACAAAAGTATGCCATTTGTGGAAAGGCATACCTGTAATCCCAGACTTGAAAAGCTGAAGCAGGAGGTTTGTGGGTTTAAAGATAGCCTGGGCTACGTTTCAAGACCCTATTTCAAAAGTATATATATTAATTTAAAAAACAAATAAAATAGAAACTTAGGGCTAGGGAGGTGGTTTAGTGTGTAAGAACACTCGCCACACAAGTATGAGGGACTGAGATAGCCTGAGTTCAATCCCCAGCACCTACACAAAAAGCTAGGAGTGGCCAAACATGCTGTAACCCTAGTCCTGTGGTGAGTAGAGACAGGGGCATCACTGGGACTCATTAGTCAACCACTCTGACCAAAATGACAGCTCTGGGTTCACAGAGAGACTCCATCTCAAGGAAACAATGAAGAAGAGAGATAAAGGAAGACCCCCACATTCTCTGGCCTCCTCCTGCATGTCCATAGTGGTCATGCATCTATACTCACACATGCATACACAATACATACATGCATGCCACATTTGTAAGACATCTGACTACATGTGAAATTGCCTGAGCTGTGTGAAGTATTATTGTTAAAAAAAAAAAAAAGATGCAGAATCCTAGATCCCCCAAATGACTGTTCTTTCTTATGTACCAGTATAGTAACAAGTAAGGTTTCCCACAGTAGCATGTACCATTGACATCAGACTTGACAAAAATGTTTCCCAGGGTTTAAACTGAAGTTGAAAAAAATCAATTGAAAAATAGAAGTCATTCAGACATATTGGGGTCAGAAAGCTAATGTTCTACTACAGTATTTACTCAAATAACTGTCACCTGGAAATGAACAAACTACTGTGACATGTTGGATTTGAGTTATTGTGAAATATTCCAGTGGATATGTTAGTTTACAGCGAAAAATCAGTAACAGTGGTTTCAAAATAAAGACATGAATTTAATAATAATCATCTAGTAGAGATATTTTGAAACAGAATTTGGGGCTGGGGAGATAGTTCATTAGGTAAAGTGCTTGCCTCCAAGCATGAGGATCTGAGTTCCATACCCAGAACTCATGAAAACCTGAGTTTGGAGCTAGAAAGATGGCTTAGTGGTTAATATGCCTAAGTGAAACCTAACGACCCATGTTCGACTCCTCAGATTCCATGCAAGCCAGACTTACAAAGGTGAGGCAAGCGCAAGGTCACACATGCCCACTAAGTGGTGCAAGTGTCTGGAGTTCAATTTCAGTGGCTAAGGCCCTGGCACTCCAATTCTCTCTCTCTCTCTTCTCTCTCTCTCTCTCTCTCTCTCTCTCTCTCTCTCATAAAAAATATAATATGAAAAATTTTAACCTGGGTTTGGTGGCATGTTCCTGTTATCCCAACACTGAGAGGGCAGAGACAGGCAGACCCCTGCACCCACCAACTAGCTCTATCCTACTTGGTGAGTTTCAGGTTAGTAAGAAAACCGTCTTAGAAACTAAAAGCCCCTCTTCCCAAATCAATTCTTGAAATGAAAAAAATATGTAGTTCTATTTTTCCTTCTACCTTCAAAAGGGGTCCTTGGCTTAACCTCGAAGAGAGGATGCACAGGAGAACCAGGAATAAAGTGAACAGCCAGGCTGCACTCCCTCTCCATGCATCACCATTAGATTATGTGCCTATCCAGTCACCTTTACATCACTGCCCAGTTTTCATCAACTCTGGGCATAAAATAAGCAGCTTCCCTGGGTTTGGAAGTCTTCATTTCTGATGTCTTCCATATCAAATAAAATTTGGATTAGATAAATCTGTTTCTTTTTGTCTTTTGAAAAAAAGAAAGAAGGGCTGGAGAGATGGCTTAACAGTTAAGAACTTGCCTGTGAAGCCTAAGGACCCTGGTTCGAGGCTTGATTCTCCAGGACCCATGTAAACCAGATGCACAAGGTGGTACAGGCATCTGGAGTTTGTTTGCAGTGGCTGGAAGCCCTGGAGTGCCCATTCTCTATCTATCTGCCTCTTTCTCTGTCTGTTGTTCTCAAATAAATAAGTAAAAAAAAAAAAATTTAAAGAAAGAAAGAAAGAAAAGGTAGACAGCCCCTGATGAATGACACTAGCAGGTATTTTCTAGCCTACACACTCTCATACATAAATAAATAATAAAGAAAGAAGAAAGAAAGAAATTGATGTAAATATAGAGTAAAAACTAGAGTAGATTGGCTTGAGAGATGGTTCAGCAGTTAAAAGCTCTTGTTTGCAAAGCCTGGTGGCCCTGGATTCAATTCCCTAGTACCTAAGTAAAGTCAGATATGCCAAGTGGCTCATGTGTCTGGAGTTCATTTGCAGTGGAAAGAGGCCCTGGAGCACCAATACTGACACTTTCTCTGTCTGTTTCTGTCTCAAAAAAATTAAAAAATTAAAGTAAATACAGAGTAGATATAGATACGGTAAAAAGAAGAGGAAGAAGAAGAAACAAACTAACAACTAACAGATTTCAGTGTAGTGAACTTCCCAAACTTCCCAGTCAGGTTCACTTTTTCAAAACACTCTTGCTCATGCTGGTCTAGAGACATCTTCCCCAAAAGCCTCTTCTAATATATTCTTCCCCAATAAGCATGTTAATCATCTCCAAAAATCTGAACCATTAACAGATTTTTTTTCAGTGATATAAAACAAAAAATTTCAACTGACTCTCATGACTACTTTGTAACTTGAAGAAAAGCCATTGTTTCTAACCGACTATACAAATGTTCCCCAAATGTTTTGTTGTTGTTGTTTTGAGGTATGGTATCACTCTAGCCTAGGCTGACCTTGAATTCCCTACGTAGTTTCAAATTGGCCTTGAACTCACAGCAATCCTCGTATCTCTGCCTCCCAAGTGTTGGGATTAAAGGCATACACCACCATGCCCTGCCTTCCCAAATTTTATTAATGATGCTTGCTTGTGTAAATGTCTTCATCTATGTCATTATTTCTATTTTGTCCTACCAAATTAGCCATATTTCTTAAAAAAAAAAAAAAAAAGGAAAAGAAAGAAAGAAAACTGGGGCCCATGGCGGACACTACACTTTTTTGGTTTTTTGTGGTAGGGTCTCACTCTAGCCCAGGCTGACCTGGAATTCACTATGGTCTCAGAGTGACCTCAAACTCACGGCAATCCTCCTACCTCTGCCTCACGAGTGCTGGGATTAAAAGCATGTGCCACCACACCCGGCTTTTTTTATTATTATTTATTTATTTATTTATTTATTTATTTATTTATTTGAGAGTGACAGACAGAGAGAGAAAGAGGCAGATAGAGAGAGAGAGAATGGATGCGCCAGGGCTTCCAACCACTGCAAATGAACTCCAGATGCATGTGGCCACCTTGTACATCTGATTTACGTGGGTCCTGGGGAATCGAGCCTCGAACCAGGGTCCTTAGACTTCACAGGCAAGCGCTTAATCACTAAGCCATCTCTCCAGCCCATATTTCTGTTTTTTTTTGTTGTTGTTGTTGTTGTTGTTGTTTTTGGCATGGTTTATCTCTAGGTTTAGATTGGTCTATATAGCCAAATAAAAAATTTAGATAGGATATGCTATGGAGAAAAGAAAACATTAACAAACAGAGAAGGGTTATAGAAACATATGCAGTATTCTTAAAGTTTAATCATCAGAGTATTTCATGAAAAAAAGTACACATGTATTATGCATATGTGAGTTGTGTACAGGAGCATTCCATATTATGCAACACCATGAATTGCTAATTTATCGCTTAGGGACAGGGAAACCTTAAAAGGAGGGGAAAGTAAGAAAGGAATTAAGGACGTTTGGGTTGCATGTGCATGTGTATGTGACCCTGAGATGTCTGGCATATATCAGCACTTTAAGAAATAGGAACACATTAACAAAATGCATCAGAGAATTCTTGAGCCAAAGGATATGTTTGCTTCCCATAAGATGACAGATAGACCCACAGGAATCAGAAATATTCTTTACAAAGGATGTATTTAAAGTATAATAATTTTAAAACCATAGTAAACAAGTAAAAAAAAAAAAACTTTTAACCATAACAGAATGTCTTTGGATGTTGCATACAGACCTAATGGAAGTCAGAAGCACACAATGAGGAACAATACAATAACAGCTTTCATTCTACTAGGACTGACAGATGACCAACAACTACAAGTTCTGCTCTTCGTCTTTCTCTTGCTCACCTACATGCTGAGCATAACTGGGAATCTAACCATCATCTTCCTCACCTTAGTGGATTCTCACCTCAAAACAGCCCATGTACTATTTCCTTAAAAATTTTGCTCTCTTGGAGATCTTGTTCACATCTGCATGTATTCCCAGATACTTGTATAACATAGCAACAGGTGACAAGGTAATTACTTATAATGCTTGTGCTGGTCAAGTATTTTTTGTTGACCTCTTTTGTATAACTGAGTTTTTTCTTCTGGCTGCCATGTCCTATGATCGCTATGTGGCCATCTGCAGGCCCCTGCATTATTTGGCTATCATGAGTAGCATTGTCTGCAGGAGACTTGTCTTTTGTTGTTGGGTAGTTGGTCTATTTATTGTAATTCCCCCTCTTAGCCTAGGCCTAAATCTGGACTTCTGTGATTCAAATATCATTGATCACTTTATCTGTGATGCTTCGCCCCTCATAAATATCTCTTGTTCAAATACTTCATTCATGGAACAAACCGTTATCATCTGTGCTGTCCTGACTCTCATTATAACACTTATGTGTATAGTTCTATCTTACATTTACATCATCAAGACAATTTTAAGATTCCCTTCTGCCCAACAAAAGAAAAAAGCCCTTTCCACCTGTTCTTCCCACATGATTGTGGTCTCCATCACCTACGGCAGCTGCATCTTCATCTACATCAAACCTTCAGCCAAGGACGAGGTTGCCATTAACAAGAGTGTGACAGTCCTCACTACTTCCATTGCTCCTATGCTAAACCCCTTCATTTACACACTGAGGAACAAGCAAGTGAAAGAGGCCTTCTGTAACTCAATCAAAAGAATCCTGATATTTTCCAAGAAATAAGGGAAGGTGATAGCCAATAAATGTGTGGTGAGCTTTCCAAACTTCTCAGTCAGGTTCACTTTTTCAAATCACTCTTACTCATGCTGATCTAGAGACATATTCCCCAAAACCTCTTTTAAGATCACATTTTTCCATAGTGAGCATGTTAATAGTCTCCAAAAATTTTAATCCTGGGCTGGAGAGATGGTTCAGTGGTTAAAGGTGCTTACTTGTGAAACCTGATGTCCTGGGCTCAATTCCCCAGTACCCACATAAAGCCACATAAAGAGTGAAATGGAATCTCAAGTCTCAATATAATTTTATTTTGTTTTTCTTTAATTTAATTTATTTTTTAAAGAAGAACTTTTATTAGCCAGGCGTGGTGGCGCACACCTTTAATCCCAGCACTCGGGAGGCAGAGGTAGGAGGATCACCATGAGTTTGAGGCCACCCTGAGACTACATAGTGAATTCTAGGTTAGCCTGTGCTAGAGTGAGACCCTACCTCGATAAAAAAAAAAAGAGAGAGAGACTTTTATTAGTATATCAAAATGGCATGTTATGTAACACAAATTTGTAATTTAGAATACTTTTATTAATATGTACTTATATATTATAACAGTTAAAGTGAAATGAAATTGTGCAATAAAATGATTTTAGTAGTATTTAAAAAGTTGTGAGTGCATCACCATAATCTAAATTTAGGACATTTTTATCATCTCAAGGAACCTTATTGCTATTAGTGATCATTTCTTTTTGCATATTTCTCATTTCTTCCCAGTCAGAAGCAACAATCAATATGCTTTCTTCGGTTGTTGGTCAAAGGATACAAAGTTTCTGTTAGATAAGAGAAATAAGATGCATTGATATGCATTATACAGCAAAGTGACTATGTACAATAGTAGTGTATTACATACTGCAAAATAACTAAGATTAAATTCATATCTGTAACCAAAAAAAGTGAATGAAATGATTCATATGCTAATTAACTTGATTAAACTGTGCCACATTATACACATATATCAAAACATTGCATGTCATAAATACTATATTTAAGCTATGTAAATTAAAATATTAATAAAATGAATTCCAAATATTCTTGTACTTGGTTGTATTATAAGATAACTTTGTTTAGCCCTGTAATATTTTCATGGAATAGAATCTGATATATTTCTATTCTAGGAGAAATTTTCAAGTAAAGTTATATTTAAAAATTAATTTCATATCATGTGGACCTTCCAGTGATTTGAACCCATACAGACTTTAGGTCATTAACTCTTTAAAAAATATTTTACTTATTTATTTATTTGACAGAGATAAAGAAGCAGATAGAAATAGAGACAATGGGCATGTCAGGGACTCCCGCCACTGCAAACAAACTCCAAATGCATGCACCACCTTGTGCATCTAGCTTACATGGGTCCTGGAGAATTGAATCTGGCTCCTTAGGCTCACAGGCAAGTGTCTTAACTGCTAAGTCATCTCTCCAACCTCCATATTCATCTTTTATTAGTTATGTACACAGTGTATATAGCCTCCTCCCTGCCCTCCCCCTCTGCAGGGACCCTCCTCATTGGGGAATATGGGTCGTGCATGTTGGGGTTAGCCATCAGTTATGGGTAAGAGGCAATGTCTCTCTGCATAATGACCCAACAAAAAAGAACAATGGTTATCCCATTTATCTGACACTAACTTTACTCTCCGTTGGAGAATTTGCTTCTCTCTTTCAGATGGATGCAGATCCTAAGGACAGAACCAGCCCATATTCATTTCTAATTGTATCTATTAAGAATAGTGGGGGCCAGGCGTAGTGGCGCATGCCTTTGATCCCAGCACTCGGGAGGCAGAGGTAGGAGGATCACCAAGAGTTCAGGGCCACCCTGAGACTACATAGTGAATTCCAGGTCAGCCCGAGCCAGAGTGAGACCCTACCTCGAAAAAAAAAAAAAAATAGTGGGGCCCTTTGGCCAGCTCAAGACGGGGCTGTGTGGAGTCGGTGCAGCTCCATCATGTCAAAGATGTCCTTTAAGATCACGCTCAGGTCAGACCTGTGTGCTCTGCGAAGTCCTCAGCGTTCCTGAAAGCACACCATTCACAGCGGTCTTAAAGTTTGCTGTAGAAAAGTTTAAAGTTCCTGCAGCGACAAGTGCAGTTATTACCAGTGATGGAATAGGAATAAATCCTGCTCAGACTTCTGGAAAGGTTTTCCTAAAGCATGGTTCAGAACTACCAATTATTCCTAGAGATCGCATTGGAAGTCATTAACACATGCAACTTGGAGCACAGTCACCAACCAGAATAAATATTGATGTTTGTTGTTGCTGTAAAATTGAAATCAGGTATTTAAGATACTACGAAAACACCAAGAATCAGAGAAACAATGAATAGAGGCTCTTCTGCCCCTTGTTGTTCATACTTTTCATACGAAGTGGGAAGCATTATGAGTGGAGGGCACGACCTCCACAGAAGATGGTACCATTGATGACTGCTACCTCATAACAACTGAGAGTTCACTTGTGGCAAATGGATTATCTGACTTTTTCTAATAATTCTTACCCAGAACATTTGAAAAATTAAAGTTCACTTACTCTTACATCACACCTATCTTTGAGTTAAAATATAAAAGGATTATGGGTCATGGATGAAAATTGTCTTGCTATTATCTTACTTGCAAACTTGTAGTGTGATTAACTATATAGTCTGATGAAGTTAATAGACATTTCAGTGAAAATCTATCTTAGTTTTTTGTTGTTTAGGGTTTTTTAAAGTTTCAACCTTAATATATGTGTAATTTAAATTTCTCGTCATGAAGCCAAAAAGTGAATTTTTTAGATCTAGCCATTATATCTATAAATTGATGCGTTACACTAGATATTTTAACAGTGATCTGGCAAAATCCAGTACTTATAATTGACTGATAAGAGTAGAAACATCTTTTGTTGAGTTATGTATTCTTTTCATACCAACTTATATGACAGAACTCCCCAGTAAACCTTTTTTTGAGGATAGTTTTGAATAGCATTCAGAAAGAATGTTGTTGCAGAGGAGATCTGAAGTGTACACATTTCTTTGAGCAAAGAAGTACTGATTGGCAGTGTTGATGAGTAGAACTCACTGAAGACCTGTCCTTTAAGGACGTGTTACTGTTAGTCGCCCTCTTGTGGATAAGAAGCCACGGGAATAGACGAGCAGCAGCCATGGCTCTGCGCTACCCCGTGGCCCTGGGCAAGCGGAGGCACAGCCGGCGGCGCGGACGTCTGACCAAGCACAGCAAGTTCGTCCGGGACGTGACCCGCCAGGTGTGCGGCTTCGCGCCCCGCGAGCTGCGCGCCGCGGAGCTGCTCAGGGTGTCCACGCACGAGCGCGCTCCGGCTCATCGAGAAGCGGGTGGGGACGCACATGCGCGCCGAGAGGAAGCGCGAGGAGCTGAGCAGCGAGGTGGCGGCGCCAGGAAAGACTGAGCCCCGGTCCCCCCAATGAACCCTTGTTTATGGGACGGAGAGGGAGTGGAGAAGCCAGGGGAGGGAAGATGGGAAAGCTCAGATGACCAGACGGGGGCAAGGAAAGCAAAGGACAGCAGTGACAAGGAACAGAGCTGGCACTGAGCTTCAGGAAAGGCCCACGGGCTGGACAAAACTAAAAGAATAGGTTGAAGAAAACTGAAAGAGAAGACAAAATACCTGACATATCAAATGACAGGCAAAAAGAGAAGGCTATATGAATGTATATATTTCAAAAATACCCCTGATGAAAGTCCAAAGAAAATCTCTATCTCTGCATGTCTTGAAAGATGGATTAAAAGCTCAGTGACTTAGAGCCACAGCTTGAGAGGCTATATTTTCAGTAGGGAGCTCTGGAGGCAAGGGAAACATAGGTTTTCAATAAATAGTTACTAAATTCATGGGTAAAGTCTCGAGGACAAATTTTTACCTTGACATGTTTCAGTGTTACAGGGCCTCAGATCATTTATAAGAAAATGTAACACACACAGCATCCGAAAGCTACATTAGTGGTTTAGGAAATTACTAGATATCAATCACAAATTAACAGAGAGAGGGGTACCAGCTGATACAGATAATTTTATTTTTAAAAAAGTCTAATACTCAGTGACCAGAATCTTTATAAAATCAGGCCTTAGTTAAACCGGTGTCTAAATACTTCCTTAAATTCTGGGATTAATTGTAATTTTCTTCTCCTTTTATCACACAAGTCTGCCTGCTATTTGTGCAATCCACTTAAATATCCTTTGCTATAAAGTGATTTACTTAGTATTTACATGTTTGGTTTTGAAAGTTAAATTGTAAATATAAAAAAATGTATTAAGAAACTAGATGTTTTGTTATTAAATGTGATCTGTAAGTTCTTTGTGCATAAAAAAAGAATAGTGATATTGGGCTGGAGAGATTTCTCAGTGGGTAAGGAGCTTGCCTGGACAGCCCAACGATCTTGGTTCAATTCCCCAGTACCCATTTAAAGCCAGATGCATAAAGTAGTGCATGCATCTGTGGTTTGTTTCAGCAGCTGGAGGCCCTAGTGCACCCATTCTCTCTGTCTGGCTCTCTTCTCTCTGACTCTCTCTCTCTCGCTCTCTGTTTGCTTGTAAATAAAAAATAAATACATAAATAAAAAATAGTGGTGTTAAGTAACTAATAAAAGAAGGCTATGATTAATTTTCAAAAGTATAAATGCAATAAATTCTGTCTTTACAAGTACATTTTCAATTTTGAGTTTTAGGTCACAGGTACTTCTAATAAAAATTTCCTGATTGGACTAAAAAATAGAAATGGAAGTTCTAATATGGTATGAATTCAAATATTATTTTTAGGATGCTTTGATCTTGGAGAGTGTATAGTCATCTTCAAAGTTATACTAAGCAACAATGATTTCAAGGTCACCTAAAAGTAACATAATTGGACTACGATGAGAAGTAACATCTCTTACACAAATTTTTATAAACTAAACTGTAAACTAATGGCTATGTGTATATATTCACCATAAAATTGGACACTAGAGGACAAAAATATAATACAGAAACATGCCACATTAGAGGTAACATTACTCCTGCTAGATAAGCCATATAAGGTATCTACCATGTAGCGTAACATCCTACTTAGAATTGGAAGGAGAAGTAGGATGGGTGTGGACATTAAGAGCTTCTGGATTTGTTTGGGGTACACTTGCTTATATGAGTGTGACTATGAACAGCAATTGAGAAGATCAGGGGTTCCAGAAAAGAGAATGTATGTGTTAGGAACAAAATACAAAGAGGCATCAGCAAGAAAACAGCTGTCCAGAAATTTCAAAGCAGAAAAGTGATAAGTAAAATTCATATGTAACAATAAAGTTATAAAGGACTGCTATGAATGTTGGGTGGTTAAAAATATAACTTTTACTTTGAAACTTCCTAAGCTTTAACAGAAAAATGGATATGTTTGATAAACTTTGATAGGAATTGTTTAAAATAATTAAACAGCATAGCATGGTCAGTACGTTAACCACTGAACATATGCTAACAAAAGGAGAAGCATACTGGAGTAGAACAATGAAATAGTTAAAATACACTTATTACTCATTATCAGTCAGGTGATTCTATAAATAATTTATTTGATCTGTGGAGGTAAGCTTAGTAGGTAAGAGTGCTTGCTGAGCAAGCGTGACGATCTGAGTTCAATCTCTGACACCCACATCAACACAGAGTGTGACTATGCACTCCTGTAACCCCACCCCAGAGATGGCAGACAGGAGGATCATTGGGACTCACAGGCCAGCCTCTGTAACTGGAAACCATCAAGCTCCAGGTTCAGTGAAAGGCTACCTGGGCAAATAAGGCAGGAAAGCAATAGAGGGAGGCACGGGACATCTCCCTCTGGCCTCCACATGCACACGTGCATACACCACACACACACACACACACACACACACCATGCAAACTAACACTACACAACCCAAATAAGTCAATCAAAAATGGAATGAGCTCCAGGTTTAGTGCAAAACTCTGTGTCAAGGAAATAAGGTGGAAGAGTGATAGAGGAGGACACCTAATGTCCTCCTCTGGTCTCCACACACATGTGCATGGGACATTTGCAAAAACATACAAACACTACATACCCCACACACACACACACATAACCCACACCAAAAAAAGCAATCAATAAATGGGTTAATGAAATAAACAGTTCTCAAAAGATGAATTACAAATAGCCAATAAACATGAAAAAATGTTCAATGTCATTATCCATCTGAGATTTCATCTCACCCCAATCAGAATGGCAGTCATCAATAAAATAAATAACAAATGCTGATGAGCAAAAGGAACTCTTATACATGGCTGTTGGAAATGTAAACTAGTCCATCTACCATGGAAATCAGAATGGAGGTTTCTCAAAAACTAAAAATAGACCTACCATATGACACAGATGTACAACTCCTGAGTCTTTTTGCTCAAAGATCTCTAAGTTAACATATCATAGAGGTACTTGCAAATTGATGTTTATTGCAGCACTATTCACAATTAGTTAGGTTGGGGAACATAGGTACCTAACAACAGAGGGAAGGATAAGGAAAGTGTGACAATATGTGTGTGTGTGTGTGTGTGTGTGTGTGTATAAGTGTGTGTGTGTGTGTGTGTGTGTGTTAGAATTTTTCAGCCATAAAAAAGAATGAAGTTATGTCATTTAAAGGAAATGTATATAACTAGAGTGAATCATATTAAATGAATTAATCAGTCCCCAAAAAACAAGTATTATATATTTTCTCTAATTTGTGAGTTCTAAAATGTATATAGATATATACAATCATAAATGTATCTATGACATGAAAGTAGCAGTAGAAAGTGGAAACTGTCTAGAGGAATGAAGGACATTTCTTACAAGAGAGATGAGAGAGAAAGAGAATGTAGGTGAAATAGGAATGAGCACTTAATATATGGTGTCTCATATCTTTAATCCTAGCACTCAGGGGACAGAGGATAGGAGGATTGCCAAGAGTTCAAGACCACCATGAGATTACATAGGGAATTCCAGGTCAGCCTGGGCTAGAGCAAAACCCTACCTTGATAAAACAAACAAAAGGCAATAGCAATAGCTTAAGATGTTTAAATATCCCTCTTATCAAACTAGCAAATCTTGTTTCTTTTCCTTTTTTCTTTTTTTTTTTTTGTTTTGTTTTGTTTTTGTTTTGTTTTGTTTTGTTTTAGGTAGGGTTTCCCTCTAGCCCAGACTTAGAATTCACTATGTAGTCTCAGGGTGGCCTCAAATTACAGCAATCCTCTTACCTCTGCCTCCCAAGTACTGGGATTAAAGGTGTACACCACCACCCCTGGCTGATTTTGTAAGAATTTCTAAGCAGTTAGAAATATATTTAATCAACTATTTTTCCATATTACTGAGATTATCATATTTCCCTCTCTTTATTCTACTAATGCAGTGAATTACATTGGCTGATTTTCACTAAGCCAACCTGGAACTTCTGACGATAAACTAAATTTCATGGTAATGTGCATCCTTTGCTTTCTATTACTTTATTTAATTCAATAATTTACACGTAAATATTTTTTAATATTTTATTTATTTTGAGAAGGAAAGAGGGGCCAATAGACAGACAGAGAGACTGACATGCCAGGACCTCTAATCATTACAAATGAACTCCATACTCATGTGCCACCTTGTGCATCTGGCTTATGTGGGTACTGGGGAATCAAATTTGGATCCTTAAGCTTCACAGGCAAGCAATTTAACTGCTAAATCATTGAGGGATTAAGATTGTTTTATTATAGTATCAATCAACCTGTAATTTAGCTTAGAAAATCCTTTTCAATTTTATTATCAAAATTATCCATCCCAAGCCAGGCGTGGTGGCGCACGCCTTTAATCCCAGCACTCGGGAGGCAGAGGTAGGAGGATCGCCGTGAGTTCGAGGCCACCCTAAGACTCCATAGTGAATTCCAGGTCAGCCTGAGCTAGAGTGAGACCCTACCTCGAAAAACCAAAAAAAAAAAAAAAAAAAAAATTATCCATCCCTAAAATAGTTGAGAATTACTCTTCCTTTTTATTTTTTTTTTGTTTTTTTTTTTCTTTTTTTTTTTTTCTTTATTAGTTAGTTTTGTATTCAGCAAATACAGTCAGTTGGGTACCATTATTAGGCTCATCCATGACCTACCCCCTCCCCTTGGCCCCTCCTTGTTGAGGTATATGGGTCACGCATTGTGGAGTTAGCCCACAGTTATGGGTAAGATAAATGTCTCTGCATATCATGACCCAACATGTGGCTCTGACATTCTTTCTGCCCCCTCTTCTGCAAAATTTCCCTGAGCCATGTTGGGTTCATTTTTGGTCTGCTTCAGTGATGAGATGTTGGGGGCCTCTGAGGCTCTGGCTCTCTGATTTGGTAGGAGTTGATTTTTCTCTGTGTTGATCTCCTTCCCCCTTCTGCTGGTATCCAGTTCATCAGGAAGACAGCCCTCTTGCTTGTTTCGTGAATTTTTCTTAGTTTCAGCCAGGGCCCTTTGGAGGTATGATGGGGTAGCTCTCTCCTTAGGATCTACCTGCTGATGACATGATTGTATATGTAAGAGACCCGAGAGACTCCATCCCAAAACTCCTGAAGGTGATTAACTCCTATAGCAAAGTAGCAGGATACAAAATCAATGCACAAAAATCAGTAGCCTTCTTATGTGCAAATGACAATGATACAGAGAAAGAAATAAGGGACATAGTCCCATTTTCAATAGCAACAAAAAAATAAAATACCTTGGAATAACGTTAACCAAGGAAGTGAAAGATCTATACAACGAGAACATAAAAACACTCAAAAAAGAAATTGAGGAGGACTTGAGAAAATGGAAAGACCTCCCATGTTCCTGGATAGGCAGAATTAACATTGTGAAGATGACAATCCTACCAAAGGCAATATACAGATTTAATGCAATTCCAATTAAAATCCCTACAGTGTTCTTCACAGAGATAGAAAAAAATGATCTCAAATTTCATATGGAAAGGCAGAAGGCCTCACATTTCCAAACATATCCTCAGCAAAAGAAATACCTCTGGAGGCATCACCATACCTGATCTAAAGCTATATTACAAAGCCATAGTAATAAAAACAGCATGGTACTGGCATAAAAACAGGAGTATAGACCAATGGAATAGACTTGAGGACCTGGACTTTGGGTCAAGCAACTATAGCTACTTGATATTCGATAAAGGCCCAAACAATATAGGCTGGAAAAAAGACAGCATCTTCAACAAATGGTGCTGGACAAACTGGATAACCATATGCAGGAAACTGAAACTTGACCCACACATTTTACCATGCACTACACTCAAGTCCAAATGGATCAAAGACCTCAATATAAGACCAGAAATTCGAATACTACTGGAAGAAAATTTAGGAAGTACTTTCCATGATATAGGAATGGAAAAAGACTTCCTGAACAAAACCCCAATAGCTCACGAACTTAAACCATCACTCAACCAATGGGATCACATGAAGCTTAAGAGTTTCTTTACAGACAAGCATACAATAAACAAAGCCAATAGATTACCCACAGAATGGGAGAAAATATTTGCGGGTTATCCAACTGATAGAGGCCTAATCTCTAGAATCTACAAAGAACTCAAAAATCTAAACAGTAAGAAGTCAAACACCCCACTCAAAAAATGGTTTTTTTATAATTAGCTATGGACATATTTTGTATGTAAACATCACATGTTGGTACCATCCTTTCCCTCCTCCCTGCCCCTTTTCTGGAGAGGCCTTCCTCTTTGGGGACGCAGGTCAACCCCATGGGTATTGTGAGTCATGCATTATGGGGGCAGCAGTCAGTTATGGTGGAGAGGCAATGTCTCTGTGCAAAATGTTCCAACCTGTGGCTCTAACAATCTTTCTGTCCCCTCTTCCACAAAATTCCCTGAGCCATGCTGGGAGCATTTTAACTCTACTTCGGTGACGGGCACATAGGAGCATCTAGATGTCTGGTTTGGTAGGTGTTGAGTGTCCTCAGTATCTTTCTTCATCACTTTTGTGCTGATATCAGCTTAACTGAGGGAGCAGCATTCTTGCTCATTTCCCTAGTTCCTCTGTGGTTTCAGCTGGGGCCAGGGAGGAGTGCGCTGGACTGCTTATCTCCTCAAGTCCAGTTCCCATCTGAAAAAGAGAAGCAGATTCTCCAACAGAGAGTAAAGTCAGTGCCAGTTAAATTGGATAACCATTATTAATTTAGAGAGAATTATAAGGGTTTAGATACTTTTATAGTGTAAGGTTAGTGGGAGCTTGACAATGGAAAGTAGAGTTATCTGGATATGATTCTGACTTGTTTCCCAGTTCCAGATAAGGGTTCCTTTCCAATAAGCTGATCTGTTAGCCAATCCAAGAGCAGTTGGTTACCCACCATGGCTTTGTGCCATTATTGCACTTGTGTGAGCATCATGTCAGGTTGTTTGCTTCTGAGTTGCTTAGACTTTGAGTTGCTTGGACAGATAGTGGCCACTTTTCCCTGGTCACTCATGTAGCGCCTTCCAGGACTAGATAGGCTAATTATCTGAGGGGTGGCTCTCCTCTAGATTCCAATCAGGTCTGTCCATGGTCCCTGCTGACATCGAATTGTGTCTTTAGGAATAGGGTCTTACCATTAACCTCTGGTGGGTAATCAAGTGCTCTGACAGAAGTCTATCTTGTTTTGGGAGATCTAGTAGGTCTCTCTGATCAGCAGCTCATTGTGGGTATAGACAACATTCTGGTACAGGGAATTACAGGCCAGTGCCAAGGGAAAAGAAAAAAGAAAAAGCCAGAGAAGAAAGAGAAACAGGAGATACTTGAGGTTAGGTTTCATCTCACTCTCTCCAGGTCTCTTCGATTCAGGTGCTCCCTCTAAGGTTTGCTCGAGGGTTCCAACTTTCAGTCTCATTTCCAGGATATAGGATTCTATAGTACAAGTTCCATTTGGGTTAAGATTTTGTGTCCCCTCCCGGCAACCCCTTCCCTTCCCCTGAGCCCTATCCTCCCTATTGTCCAAGACTCAAGATGCTATTCAGTTATGTCAGCAACATGGGCTAATCCAGGTTAGGAACTATAGATGAGTGAGATCATGGGATGATTGTGTTTCTGTAATTGTGTGAGTTCACTTAAAATGATCTGTTCCAAGTTCGACCATTTTTCTGCAAATTTCAATGGGTCATTTTTTTCTTACTGCTGAGCAGAATTCCATCATGGTTATCCATTCATCCAATGATGGGCACCTGGGTTGATTCCAGTTTTTAGCTATTATGAATTGAGCAGCTATAAACATGGTTGAGCAAATATCTCTGAACTGAGATGTGGAGCTTTTAGGGTAAATGCCCAGTAAAGGAATAACAGAGTCTGCTGGTAACTCTATATTTATCCTTTTCAGGAGTCTCCAGATTTATTTGCATAGTGGTTGTACCAGCTTACATTCCCACCAACAGTAAATGAGGGTTCCTATTTCTCCACAGCCTCTCCAACATTTGTTTTCATTTGATTTTTTTAATATTTGCTATCCTTACTGGGGTAAGGTGGAATCACATAGTTGTTTTAATTTGCATTTCCTTAATGGTTAGGGATGTTGAACATTATCTTAAGTGTGTGTTAGTCATTTGTAATTCTTCATCTGAGAAGTCCCTATTTAGTTCTCTGTCCCACTTGTGGAGTGGGTTGACTGATTTTTTTATTGTTTAGTTTTTTGAGTTCTTTGTAGATTCTAGATATGAGGCTTCTGTCAGTGGTATAGCTGGCAAAGATTTTCTCCCATTCAGTGGGTAATCTATTGTCTCTGCTTATGGTATGATTGTCAGTGCAAAAGCTTTTTAGCTTCATGAGATCCCATTGGTTGAGTGCTTGATTAATTTCCTTGGCTACTAGGGTTATGTTCAGGAAATCTTTTCCCAGTCCTATATCATGCAGCTTTCTAATTTTATTCCAGTATTTGAAGTGTTTCAGGTCTTATATTGAGGTCTTTAATCCATTTGGACTTGATTTTTGTGTATGGCAAAATGAGTGGGTATAATTTCATTTTTCTACATATGACCATCCAATTTGTCCAACACCATTTGTTGAAGATGTTATCTTTTCTCCAGTCTACATTATTGGCACCTTTGCCAAAGATCAAGCAACTATAGTTGCTTGCCCTAAAGTCTGGGTCTTCAATTCTGTTCCATTGATCTATGTTTCTGTTTTTATTCCAGTACTATGCTGTTTTGTCACTATGGCTTTGTAATATAGCTTTAGATGAGGTATGGTGATACCACCAGAGGAGTTTCTTTTCCTGAGGATATGTTTGGATATCCGAGGCCTTCTGCCATTCCATATGAATTTTGAGATCATTTTTTCAGTCTCAGTGAAGAATGATGCTGGTATTTTTATTGGTACAGCATTAAATCTGTATATTGCTTTTGGTACAATTGCCATTTTCACAATATTAATTCTACCTATCCAGGTACATGGGAGGTCCTTCCATCTTCTTAAGTCCTCCTCTGTTTCTTTCTTGAGTGTTTTTATGTTTTAATTATATAGTTACTTCACATCATTTGTTAGTGTTATTCCAAGGTATTTAATTTTTGGTTGTTATTGAAAATGGGACAGTCTCACTGATTTCTTTCTCTGTATATTTGTCCTTTGCATATACGGAAGCTACTGATTTTTGTGCATTGATTTTGTATCCTGCCACATTGCTGAAGGAATTGATCACCTTTAGAAGTTTTGGGATCGTGTCATCTGCAAATAGGGCTAACTTGACTTCTTCATTTCCAATTTGAATCCCTTTTACTTCTACTCCTGTCTTATTGCTTGGGCTAGTATTTCTAGTGCTATGTTGAAGATCAGTGGTGAGAGTGGGCACCCCTGTCTTGTTCCTGATCTCAGTGGGAACTCCTTCAGTTTTTCCTCAATAAGAATTGTTTGGGCTTTAGGAGCTTTATATATAGCCTTTATTGTGTTGAGATATAAACCCTCCAGTGTTTAATATAAACTCTTTCCAGTGTTTTGAACAAAAAGTGGTGTTATATTTTGTCAAAGACCATCTTTGCATCAATTGAGATGATCATGTGGTTTTTATGATTCAGTTTAATTATGTGGTTTATTAAACTGACCAATTTCTGTATGTTAAACCATCCCTGCATTCCTGGGATGATGCCTTCTTGATCAAGGTGGATAATGCTTTTAATGCGTTGTTGAATTCAGGTTTATAAGGATTTTGTTCCGGATCTTTGCATCTAAGTTCATGAGGGATATAGGCCTATAATTTTCTTTCCTTGTTGCATCTCTGTCTGGTTTTGGTATTAGAGTGATGCTAGTTTCATAAAAGGAGTCAGGGAGGATTCCCTGGTCTCCAATTATGTGGAATAGTTTGAGAAAAATTGGTTTAGTTCTTGTATGAAGGTTTGATAGAATTCAGCTGAGAAGCCATCTGGTCCTGGACTTTTCTTTGGGGGAAGGTTTTTGATTACCTTTTCAATCTCCATGAATGTGATAGGTTTTCTTAGGATGTCAATCTGCTCTGAATTTAGTTTGGGTAGGTGGTATGTGTCTAGGGATTATCCATTTCTTCCAGATTATTTAATTTTGTGGAGTAGAGGTTTGGGAAGTATGTCCTGATGATTCTTCCAATTTCATTGATGTCTGTATCAATCTCTCCTTTTTCATTTCTGATTTTTTTAATTTGAGACTTCTCTTTTTTGTGCTTGATCAGTTTGGCCAGGGGTTTCTTAATCTTGCTTTTTTTTTTGTTTTGTTTTTGTTTTTGTTTGTTTTTTTGTTTGTTTGTTTTTTCAGAACCAGCTCTTCATTTCATTGATTTTTTTTTAAGTGTTTCCTAGTTTCCAATTCATTAATTTCTGCTCTAATCTTGATTTTTTTCTTGGATTCTTCTTCTTTTTCCAGTGCCTTTACATGGACAGTCAAGTTATTGTTTTGTGATTTCTCCATCTTTGTAATGAAGGCATTTAGGGATATGAATTTTCCCCTTATGACTGTCTTCATTGAGTCCCACAAGTTTTGGTAGGTTGTGTTTTCATTATCATTCAAATCTAGGAATTCTACAATATCTTTTTTATTTCTTCCATGACCCATTCATTGTTTAAATGTCTGTTGTTCAGTCTCCAGGAGTTGGTGGAGTTCCTGATGTGTCTCTTGTTAATTTCTAATTTTAAAGTGTTATGATCTGACATGGTGCAGGAAGTTACTTCAATTTTCCTGACTTTATGGGGGCATGCTTTATGGCCTTATATATGGTCAATTTTGGAGAAAGTTCCATGGGCTGCTGAGAAGAATGTGTATTCTGTAGAGTTGGAGTGGAAAGTTCTGTAGATATCCTTTAGGTCTAGTTGATCTATGATGTTGTTGAGCTCTATTATTTCCTTGTTGATTTTCTGCTTGGATGATCTATCTATTGATGATAGTGGAGTATTTAAGTCTCCAACTATGATGGTGTTGGTGTTTATTTCTGTTTTATGGTTGAGTAATTTTTTTTTATAAACTGTGTGTTTGGGGCATATATATTGACGATTGTGATGTGCTTATGTTGGATCATCCCTTGATGAGTAAGAAGTGGCCTTCTTTGTCCTTTTTGATTACTTTTTGGTTTAGAGTCTGTTTTATCAAATATTAATATAGCAACACCCCCTTGTTTTTTATTTCCATTTCTTGGAACGTCATTTTCCAACATTTCAGCCTGAGGAGGTGTCTATCTTTAGTGGTGAGGTGGGTTTCTCGAACAGCAGATATAAAGGTCCAGTTTTTTCGATTCACCCTGATAACCTGTGTCTTTTGATGGGTGAGTTAAGCCCATTAATATTTAAGATTATTATTTTGAGGTTTGAGTTAATCCCTACCATGATGAGGTATTTTATGGGGTTTGGTGCTTTATACTATTTTGAGCCTCATCTGTTTTGGTTATTGTGATCTTCTTCTTGTTGGCTCCTGAGATTGGTTGTTTGACTGTTCTGTGTGGCATATTCCCTCAAGTATTTTCTGTAGGTTTGGCTTTGTGTTCATATAATTATAGAGTTGACTTTTTTCATGGAAAGTTTTTCTTTCACCATCTATTATGAGGGATACTTTTGCTGGGTAAAATAGCTTGGGTTGGAAGCCATAGTTTTTCAGACTTTGAAGCATTCCATTCCAGGCCCTTCTGGCTTTCAGGATTTCCACTGAGAAATCTGATGTTATTTTACTGGGGTTGCCTTTGTATGTTGTGAATTGCTTCTCTCTTGCTGCTCTTAACACTCTCTCTTTGTTTTCATTGTTAATGGTTTTAACTATGATGTGTCTTGGAGAGTTTCTTCTTTGGTTCTGCCTGTTTCATGTTCTGTGGGCTTCTTGTAACTGGATAGGCTTCAATTTTGCAAGATTCAGGAAATTTTCTTCCATAATTCTGTTAAGTATATTTTCTATGCCTCTGGTCTGGATTTCCTCTCCTCCTGGTATGCCTATGATCCACATGTTTGGTTGTTTTAGAGTGTCCCACAGTTCTCTTGTATTCTATGCACTTGATTTTTTGAACTTAGCGAAGTTTTTGGCCTCCCAATCAATTTCTTCTTTTCTATCTTTCAGGTCAGAGGTTCTGCCTTCCACATGAGTAACTCTGTTGGTGAGTGGTTCTAGAGAGGTTTTCATAAATTCTATTTGATTTTTGTTTTCTGTTGTGTTGTTTCATATAATGTCCATCTCTTTTTTGAGGTATGATTTAAATTCAAATTCTGATTTTCTTGATGCTTCTTGCAGTTCATTCTTGCATTTGGTCAAGTCTTCATTAAGCTCACTCACTGGTTGTTGAGGTCTTCTATTTCTTGACTTAACTTCAATTTATTCATATCTCCTTGGAGTGTTCTAATGTTTTCTTCCATCAAGTTAAGCCTACTTTCAAAAGCTGAATGCTCTATGAGACAATTCTGCTCAATTTCATTGATACGATTGCTGGTTCTTTGAAAGTTTGCTTCAACTTCAGTGATTTTTTTTTATCAAGGTTTCATTGGTTGTGTTTTCACTTTGGGAATGAATTTCTGTTGAATTCTCTATGATTTCACTGGAGGCTTTCATAGTAGGACTAGGCATCCTTGGTAGAGATCTCTCAGTTTTGACTTTCATTGGCGTTTTTGTGTTGTTGTCTTCCTATTTTAGGAAGACTCTTTATTTTATTGAGGAGAAAGCAAGTTTGTGTCCTTTGGCCCATTCCCCCTCTGACTCAAGTGAACAGGGATGTTGGTACTTAGTGTCCAGTCAAGATACCAGAGCAAAAGGCCTGATTCCACAGTTCACACAGGGGCCAGGACCTCCCAAAGCACGGCATAATGGTACCTACCAGTATCAAAGGACTAGGAGGAATAAGGGAACAGGGATCTGGCCTACTTCATGCTGAGCCCTCCAGGACATGGACCAGTGTATGCAACCTAGACTGGGGAGGTGGGAGGAGCCCAGATACAGGATCTGGTCTACTCACTTCAGAGGGTCCACACACTGACAGCACAAGGAACTCAAATCTGGGTGATGGGAGGGGACCAAAAATGGGTCCAGCCTACTGACTCCAGACTGCTGGGCCCGCCCACACACTCTTTTCCTTTCTCTTTTGTAGAATGACTTTATACAAAATTAAGGGGTTTGTTTGTTTGTTTGTTTGTTTTTTAGCATTTGATTTTTTGAGGCATGGTCTCACTCTAACCTAGGCTGACCTATGTAGTCTCAGGCTATCCTAGAACTCACAGCAATCCTCCCACCTCTGCCTCCCTAGTGCTGAGATTAAAGCGAGATGCCACCACACCAAGCCAAAATAAGATTCTTCTTCTTTCAATGTTTGTAAAATTTTACAAGTTATGCCCTCAGATGCTGTATTTTATTTGTGAGAATGTCATTAATTATGTACTAGACTATTAACAATTTTTGCCTCTTCTAATTTCTATTTTACTTAGTTTTACTTTCCAATTAAAATGGTTATCTTATGCAAACAATTTTTTGGAGGCTAATGTCTTCATGTTATACTGTTTAATATTCTTTTTTAATATTTTTTCTTCGTTTATTTACAAGCAGAAGAGAGAGGGGAAAGAGAATGAGAGGGGCACACGAGGGTCCCTTGCCACTGCAATTGAACTTAAAACACAAACACCACTTTATACATCTGGCTTTACATGGGTACTGGGGAATCGTGCTTTTCAAGCAAGGGTTAATATTTTTTATATTAATTGGGTCTTTAATGATGCTTCCCCTTGAATAGTTTCTATTTTTCTTGATTTTTCTTGGCCACATTTGAATATATGTAATAATTTAATTGACCTTTTAAGGCTAATTTTTAGTTTTAGTTTATATTTCTCTTCAATAGAACTGATTTCTCTTACTTATATTTTCTTCTATATTATTTTAATTTATTCTTTTAAGCTTCTTTATATGTTATACCATATAATATATATCACTCATTTTTCTAGTGTATCATGTTTTTTAAAATATGGAAAATATTATAATAGCCCTCTCAAACTTCTTTAGCTCTGAATATTATGGTGTACTCCTGTTATCCTAGTACTACAGAACTTGAGTTCTTCCATATGATCTAGCCATATCACTGCAGGGTTTCTACTCAAATAAATCTATGTCTACATATCACACAGACACTTGCACATTGATGTTTATTCACTATTATTTACAGTAGGCAAGTTATAAAACCAACCTAGATGTCCACCAACAAAGTAATAAATAAAGAAAATGTGGCATATATACACAATGGAATTCTCTTGAACCATAAAGAAAAATGAAGTTACGTCATTTGTAGGAGAATAAGTATAACTGGAGTGAATCATACTAAATGAGTTAAGTCAGTCTCAGAAAGACAAATAGATGTAGGCCAAAGGGCACAAACTTGTAGCTATGTAAGATGAACCTAACATCCTAACATATAGTGATTATATATATATATATATATATATATATATATATACACACCACACACAATATATATATATATATATAATTTTAATATAGAGATGCTTTCTCATCCATGTTTATTGCTGCTCTACTCACAATATCTAGGAAATAGAATCAACTTAGATGCCCATCAACTAATGAATGGACAATGAAGCCATAGTACATACACATAATGGAGCTTTATTCAACTTTTAAAAAATTATGTTATGAAATTCAAAGGAAAATGAATAGATCCACACACAATATTTTAAAAAGACCAGAGCATGGTGGCACACACCTTTAATTCCAGCACTTGGGAAAAACAGGTAGGAGGATCGCCATGATTACAAAGCCACCCTGAGACTACATAGTGAATTCCAGGTCAGCAAGGGCTACAATGAGACCCTACCTCAAAAAGAGAGAGAGAAAGAGAGAGAGAGAGAGAGAGAGAGTGACCTCAAACAAAAAGGGGGCCATTTGAGAAGAATAAGGGGTTCAGTGGAAGAGAGATAGGAAGGAGCCTCAATAGAAAGTAATAGGAGGGGATTGTGGTCAAAACACATTGCATAAATGCATAAAATTGTCAAATTAAAAATGAAAAAGCAAAAGAGAAGAAAATACTAATATCAAAAGCTGTTGGGCTGGGCTGGAGAGATGGCTTAGCGGTTAAGAGCTTGCCTGTGAAGCCTAAGGACCCCGGTTCGAGGCTCAATTCCCCAGGACCCACGTTAGCCAGATGCACAAGGGGGCGCACGCATCTGGAGTTCGTTTACAGAGGCTGGAAGCTCTGGCACGCCCATTAATGGCTTAGCAGTTAAGTCACTTGCCTGCAAAGCCAAAGGATTTCCAGGACCCATGTAAGCCAGATTCACAAGGGGGCACATGCATCTGGAGTTCGTTTGCAGTGGCTAGAGGCCTTGGTGTGCCCATTCTCTCTCTCTCTCTCTCTCTCTCTTTCTCTTTTTCTCAAATAAATAAATTAAATATTTTTAAAAGCTCTTATTAAATGCAAGGTACTATTACTATAATAACATACAAAATCACAGAAAATAACATAAATATGAAACCAATTTAGAACAAAATTCTAAAATATAAGCTTTTGCAAATTAACAATCACAAATGAGAAATTAAAATGACCAAGCCAATGAAAATATTTCACATCATATGGAATCACTAAGCATGTTATACATTAAGTTGTGCAAAAGGCTAATTAAACAAAATTTTATATAATTTTGTATAGACTTTGAGGTACATTAGAAAGTTAATATAAACCCTCAATACATGAAATTTTTTTTTCTCTGAAATGCCATCTCCAGAAATTCATAAATGTGCCTCCTTTTGAAATTAAATCATAAAGGATTGAATCCAAACACTTTGAAAATATGCAGTAATACAGTCATACAGCTGGCTAGTGTGAAGCAACTTTTAAATATATTGATGATTGCACACAAATTTAAAATTAATAAGGATGGTTAAAATATAAATGGATGTTCCAAAACACACACTATGAATCATGATGCATCTCTATTGTTTTATAATAGTCCACATAATTCAGTAAAGTAGCAAGTTATAGCTATAAATAATGCAAGTAATATTTGTTTTTTAAATATTCACATAGTCATATATTGCTTCAAAATAGTCAAAGAATTGCACTTTCTTGAGCTTTCCAATGTTTTTATTTTATCAACTTTCTTAATGACAGAGAAAAACAGCAGATGTGTCAGCATTGCACTCTTTCAGCTTTCATTCATGGTAAGGAAAGAATGCAGAGAGGCAGCTTGGGTGTGGACCATCTGATGTTTTACTCTTTTTTGCCAGTTTTTTTTTTTATTAGATATGGACAGATTTAATATGTAAACAACACATGTTGGTACCATCCTTTCCCTCCTCCCTGCCCCTTTTCTGAAAAGGCCTTCCTCGTTGAGGATGCAGGTCAACCCCATGGGGATGGTGGGTCATGCATTGTAGGGGGAGAGGCAATGTCTCTGCTCAAAATGTCCCAACTTGTGGCTCTAACAATCTTTCTGAGCCCTCTTCCGCAAAATTCCCTGGGCCATGTTGGGAGTATTTTAAGTCTACTTCAGTGATGGGCTCTTAAGCCTCTGGATCTCTGGTTTGGTAGGTGTTGAGTGTCCTCAGTGTCTATCTCCTTCACCCTTGTGCTGATACCAGCTTCACTAAGAAAGCAGCACTCTTGCTCATTTCCCCAATTCCTCTGTGGTTTCAGCTGGGGCTGGCAGGGTTGTTTATCTTCTCAGGTCCAACTCCCCTTCCAGGCTGCCCCAGCAGCCAACACATTGTCCATGTCAGTGCAGGGAACCCAGTCCCTGGGAGGTGGGAGGAGTTGGGAAACGGAGGTCTGGCCTACTCACTGCAGACCGCTGCACCTGCCAGCACACAGTCCCTGATGTTTTACTCTTGGGCCTTGACCTGTACTTGTTGCTATGACTGCAGTTGTGTGTCTCTAAGGACACTGCCCCGGCAGCAGTACCTATCACGATTTTTGCCCAAGTTGATTACACAAAGACTTATTAGTGATGTTTGCATATAGGTCACTAAGGGCCCAGCTATTTATTTAGTTAGTTACAAGTTTACCAAATAAATCAAATGTAAATCTTAACAGGTCAAGACCCCTCACTCTAGCCAGAGAAGTAATACTATCAGTGCTTGGAAAAAAAATAGGGCAATATTTGCAGTAATATTTGACATTCAACCACAAGAGAGGTAGAATGTATTTCTTAGACTAAAAGGAGACCAGAGTTCTTGGTTAAAAAATCTTTCCAGTGTGTTTGAAATGAAAACAACTTGAAGGGTTTGACATCCTCCCAGAGAGACAGTGGGGGACCACACAGTGAAACAAGACACAAAAAAATAAAGCCTTTGCTGTTAGGTTCCCATCACCAAATTAGCCCTTAGGACTCTCATCAAAGAATCATCTTAAGCTGTTGTTACCTCTCAGAAGAGTAAGTATGGCTGTCATTTAACTTCTTATTTAGTAAATTTATATGATACTTGTTCTCTAACAAGCAGATTTGTCGTGATTTACCAAAATTAATTGCAATTATTTATATTAAGTGTTAAAGATCTTTCTTTTTTATTTTTTTAAGATCCTTCTTAGTTTTATTTTAGGGATTCAGATTCTTTTTTACAGTTACATAAATGTAATGTGAATTTATAGATGGGAAAATGTTATGGCTGCACAACCTCATTTTCTGCCTTAAAGGAAAAAAATATGCCACAAAAATCACTTAGTGTGGCAGCTTATTATGACATCAACAAAATGATTAACCCTGAAATTTTTCAATAAAAGAATTTGGCAAATATAGCCCTTTTCTTACACTTTGTCCTTTAAAAGGTAAGACTATTAATGCATGGAATAAATGAAGGCTACTGTGGAACCTTGTAGCAGGTCAATAATGAGTGAGTTCCCGTGGACTTGCTCTAGGAGCTCCTGGGTTCAAAAGAAATGGATTGGCAACTGGAAGAGAAAAGAGGACTAAGAAGAATACCCATCCCTTGATTAACATTATCTACAAGCCCTTTAGTTACTAGAGACATAGGTCTTAAACGTCATTGTTGGCTCTCCTTTCAATGGTGGTGACAATAAATTTGCATGTAATTAAGAGGTGATCCTGCCCTGATCTCTTGAGAAAGTGACTATCATAAGAGGGAAGACAGTCATTCACATAACAGGCTAGTTGAGTTTTGTTAGGAAACATGGAAATAAAATTGCTTTCTAGTCATCTAGAAGGAACTCAAACATTGGAGATATTAATTCGAATATTTGAATATGATGATAAAGTTAAGTGTGACACCTGAGGAAAAACTACAGAAAAACTGTTAGTCCAAATCAGGAATTAGAAAGTCCTTAACTCTTGTTTTAATACTTATTAAAATACTCATTGAAGAGGCATAAATGGAAAATCCAGGAGGAGAAAGTCTTTATCTGTAGAGTACAGTGATGAAAGCTGACTATTCCATAGTGTAACTGTAAAATTTAAAGTCCAACATGGCCAAAACCTATATCAAATTAAAGGTGTCGATAATCTTGAAAAAAGGGGGAGATGGCATGCTGCCAAATTTGAATGTGGATGCGGTAATACAGCCGAAAGTTCTAAATAGGCATATCCTTTGTCCTTGAAATTACATTTCTAGGATTATGAAATGGTGCAGTAATGTTTATAAGAGTGTATTTGGGGCTGGGGAAATGGCTTAGTGGTTAAGACATTTGCCTGTGAAGCCTAAGGACCCTGGTTTGATTCCCCATGACCCACGTAAGCCAGATGCACAAGGGGTGCATGAGTCTGGAGTTTGTTTGCAGTGGCTAGGGGCCCTAGTGTGCCCCTTTTCTCTTTCTCTCTATGCCTCTTCCTCTCTCTCTCTTTCTCTCTCTCTCATAAATAAATAAATAAATAAATAAATAGTTTTTTTAAAAAAGAATGCGTTTTGGCAAACATTTTAGCAGTGGTAGAAAATAAATAGATATGTAACCACATGTTAGAAATTGTTTTAAAATTTGGGGCATATACACAAATTATTTTAATATAGGTAAAACTTGAAAATCAGAATTTCAAAACTCTAGAGATTTAACTATTTGCACAAATACAGAGTTAAATTAAGTAGAATTAAACATAATGCATTTATAGAGGCGTAAGAATATTTACCATATATTTTCAAATAAACAGTATGTGAAAAAATATGTATTTGTATATAAAAATTCCTTGATATCTGGTTTGAATACATTACTGACAGGTACTTCAAGAAAACTAAACTTGCCACTAACCAAGTTATGACTGAATACCTGCTGGAGACCTGAAGTAAGGAAGAGATGCTATTTAACATTTTGGTCTGCATGGAAGGTAATACCATAAGGAGAGACTTTCATTGTATGACTTTATTCACTAGTAAAACTCTTATTTCAAATACAAAGATCTTACAGTTAAATACAGGGATATATGAAATTTAAATAATTAAATAATCAATGACTAAGTACTATGATAAAACCTCAAAAGGATGGAAGCTAGCTTTTAATGTGTAAGCCAATAGTATAGATATCTATGTACTGAAATGATATAACTTACATATAGATTATAAATCTAGAATTGTGTTGGTTTGGGCAGCTATCTGGGTAAAGAAAACAGAAGCATCTCTGATTTCAGCACTTTCTTAGAGTACTGATGAGGAAGTAATTATTTGACACAAGAGCACATATGAGCAATTGGTATAGACATTAGTGTTTTAGACTTCCCAGCAGAAGGGATGCTCAAACTGAACATTAGAAATAAATAGTCACACAGAGAGAGTATTTATAATATTTGAAACTTATTTTTGAACTTGAGGATAGTGGTAATAATCTGTTAGAATACTTTCCATGCTTAACAGACTGAAAGTATAAGGTAAATATTTTTCCCAGTTGTGTATCCCTGGATCAAACATTTCTTCACATGTAATCAATTGTGTATCTGGGTAGACCCTCAGCATAAATTACACACTAACAGAATAAAATAAAGAGAATCAGAGGAGTGAACAAACCATGAGAAAGTTGAGTTGTAAGACAAAAAACACACACTATAAGAGCATTCTTGGTCATAACGGCAGAATATGAAATACAAGTTATAGATGGCCCAAAAGGCCTGTGCATGGAGTCCAGATGAGTTGTGACATGTTTACATTTTATTAAGGACCAAATCTTCTAGGAAAGAAAAGACTGCATTTAAATGTGAAGCTTTCAAAGATAGAAGTCCTAGATATGTGAGGAAAATAATTCTGTTGAGTCAGAAGATATTGTGAGTAAAATCTAATAACATGGGGAAATCCACTCAATAGATTACAAGCATAAAGGAGGAATTTAGGATGGAAAATGGTTATTTACATATGTTTTTTAAACTCCGCACAAACTGTCAAAACAATAAACCAAAATAAATTATTGAATAGCCAAACCCATGAGAGTAATAGCATCAGTTACTAGGGAAGAAATGGCATATGATTTAGCCTATTGTCTCTAAGAATTGCCATGTATTGCTACCTTGTTTGATCCTACTCTTTTCAAGTAAAATATCTCTAAATTTTACACAAAGAGTGAATGAAATTCCATAGTCAATGATGAAAAACCACACCATAACAGCCTTCATTCTATTGGGACTGACAGATGACCCTCAACTTCAGATTCCAATTTTTGTGTTTCTGTTTTTAACATACATGCTGAGTATAACTGGAAATCTGACCATCATCACCCTCACTTTATTGGATTCCCACCTTAAAACACCCATGTACTTTTTTCTACAAAATTTCTCCATATTGGAAATTTCATTTACATCTGCTTGTATCCCTAGGTACCTGTACAACATAGCAACAGGTGATAGGTCAATTACTTACAATGTTTGTGTCATCCAAGTGTTTTTCACTGACGTTTTTGGAGTCATAGAATTTTTTCTTCTGGCTATTATGTCTTATGACCGCTACGTGGCCATCTGCAAACCCCTGCACTACGTCACCATCATGAGCAGCAGCGTGTGCAGGAGGCTTGTCCTAGGCTGCTGGCTGGTTGGCTTGTTAATTATACTCCCACCACTTCAACTGTTCTTAAATTTAAGGTTCTGTGACTCAAATGTCATTGATTATTTTTTCTGTGATGCATCTCCAATCTTGAAAATTTCCTGCTCTGACACATGGCTCATAGAGCAGCTGGTGATTGTCTGTGCTGTACTGACCTTCATCCTGACCCTTGTCTGTGTCGTTCTGTCCTACGTCTACATCATCAAGACCATTTTAAGATTCCCCTCTGTCCAGCAAAGGAAAAGGGCCTTTTCCACCTGCTCTTCTCATATGACTGTGGTTTCCATCACCTATGGAAGTTGTATCTTCATCTACGTCAAACCTTCTGCAAAGGAATCTGTGGCTATCAACAAGGGTGTGGCAGTTCTGATGACATCAATTGCTCCCATGTTGAACCCATTCATTTACACTCTGAGAAATAAGCAAGTGAGACAAGCCATCATTAATTCCTTCAAAAAAATTGCCTTGATCTCCAAAAAGAAAGAGAATATTGAACTACAGAAATAAAGTATCAACTAAGTCTACATCTTGTCTTCTTAGTCAGATCTGTATTGGGGTGAACCTTCTCAAATACTTTTGTATCCAAAGCATATATTCTCTACCACATAAGCTGACTTCTTCAGTCTCCTGCAAATCAACATCTTTCAGAATAAGTTCCCAATTAGAAGAAATGATAATGTTATTCTAGTCAATGCAATAGTTAATATAATCCTGATTATAATTCTAATCTAGCAAACAAAAAATTGAAAAGCAAAAATAGGGCAGATCAAATCCAACAAGAAAACAAAATAGCTTAGCTTTAAATTTTCTTGGACTTCTAAGAAAATAATAAAAGAATTGGTTTAGAGTATTCATTACCTCTTCCAGCCCACTGAGTATCTTAATGGATTAAACTTAATTTTTTTTAAGTGCCTGAATCTTAGCATTTAAACAGACACACACACACACACACGTAATATATATTTTTCTTGAACTTATTTAGCTCACTAATAATTCTCATAACTAAAGTTTTAATTATAATGAAGGAACAGGATGTAATTAGAAAGTAAGACAAATAGATGAATGCATGTCTAAATTAATGTATTTTGTTTTAAAATTTTTATTTATTTATTTATTAGAGAGAAGGGAAAGAGAAAGACAGAGTGAGTGAGTGAGAATGGGCATGCCAGGGCCTCTAGCCACTGCAAACGAACTCTAGATACATGTGCCACCATGTGCATCTGGCATATGTGGGACCTGGAGAATCTAACCTGGGACCTTAGGATTACAGGCATGCGCCTTAACTGCTAGGCCATCTCTGCCAGCCCTGTAGTTTATTTTCTTAAATATTTTATTTACTTATTTGAGAGGAAGACAGAAAAAGAAAGAGAGAGAGAATGGGCATGCCAGGGCCTCTAGCCACTGCAAACAAACTCCAGAACCATGTGCCACCTTATGCATCTGGCTTCTGTGGGTACTGGGGAATTGAACCTGGGTCCTTAGGTTTCACAGGCAAGTACCTTATCTGCTAAGCCATCTCTCCAGCCCCTAAATTAAAGTATTTTAAATAGAAGCTGAATTTCATTTTGAAAATTCAAAAGTTCATTCATGTACATATATTTGTACATGTATAAAATGCTGAAGTTTTAAAACTAAGATTCACAGATCATATAAACTAAGCAATAATGAGTAAAAATGATGAAAGGCTCTTTCCTAGTAGAACATGAATCACAAGTCCACTGTGAAAACATGAACTGCAGCTTAAGAAAATTAAGATTTTCTTAAGTGGCGGTCCCCCCGGCTCTCTGTCTGCCCCTCACTTAGGGCTGCAGGTCCACAGCCTGGGGAAACCTTTGACAGCATTCTTCCAGCTCAGGCTGGTGTCCAGTTGGCAAAGATCATCAGGCTTTCTCATGAATTACACCTGGGGGGCAGAAATGCTCTACAGTCCTCATTCACTGTGACAGGATGGGAAATTTACCAAGAATTACAGAAGTCCCATCTCAAATGCCACTGTCACCTTGACTGCCAAGACTAGCCCTGCTGACAAGCAAAGATGTCCAGTGCCGTTTGATCCACCTCCCACTGTCCAGTGCTGAGCTCATCTGTCCCTTCCCCCCATCACTTTCCACAGTTTTTGTGTCCTGCCCTTTCCCATATACACACACCATTTTTATTTGGGGGCCATTACCACATATCCCTTTTTGCTGCCAAAACTACAAGGTCTGGGGGCCCATGGTTAGAAACAGCAGATACCTTTCTCCTTACTCATACCCCCACTACATACGTTTGAGGTCTTGTTATTTTGGTTTTGTCTTGTTTTGTTTGGGGGAGAGAGCTTAATAGAAAATGTACTAAAAACAAGAATTAAGTGATCCAAACGAAGAGAGAACTCAACAGCTAAAATAGAATGAATATCCTAATGTAACTGTATAAAATGATATACCTTTTATACGATAAAAACATAATCTTAATAGAAATAAAAGACAAGGGGCTGGAAAGATGGTTCAATGCATAAAGCACTGGCTTGCAACACCTGCTGGCTAAGTTTCAATTCTCCAGTTGTCCACGTGAAGCCAGTTGGGTGTTCATTTGCATCAGCAAGAGACCCATACACACACACAAGTACTCAGCATACAGGCACAAATATATCAATAAAATAAATAATTTTTTTTTGGTTTTTTGAGGTAGGGTCTCACTCTAGCCCAGGCTGACCTGGAATTCACTATGGAGTCTTAGGGTGGCCTCGAACTCACAGCAATCCTCCTACCTCTGCCTCCCGAGTGCTGGGATTAAAGGCATGCACCACCACGCCCGGCAAATAAATAATTTTTTTAATTTTTTGTTTTTTTTTATTTATTTATTTGAGAGCGACAGACAGACAGAGAGAGGAAAGAGTGAGACAGAGAGAGAGAGAGAGAATGGGCACGCCAGGACCTCTAGCCACTGCAAATGAACTCCAGATGCATGTGCCCCCTTGTGCATCTGGCTTACGTGGGTACTGGGAGTCGAGCCTTGAACCAGGGTCCTTAGGCCTCATGGGCAAGCACTTAACCACTAAGCCATCTCTCCAGCCCCAAATAAATAATTTTTAAAATGTAAAAGAAACAAAGGCAATAATATACATGGAAGTCTAAGAGACTTTAAAGGAAAGTTCAAAAGTTATAAAGTAATAAACTTTTCATGTGATATATAACTATAGATCAGAACACAAAAAATACCCATCCATTTTTTCCAGAAAGCTCACACAATTATCAAATAACTTTCATATAGTTAAGTTTCCTGTCTTTCTGGCATACAGGCCCAACAGTCACACTGCTGCCTCTGTAGAAAAACTAAATGTTCTTCCTCTCGTTATTTTGTCTAGTTTCTATTCTTCATTTACAACTCAATTCAAACATCACTTTTTATGGGCTATGTCCCTACCATAGCCTACAAATGAAGGGTAGAGACACTTTGCATCCCACCTGCTGCTTGATCCTGAACTCTCCCTGCTACACCACCAGTATAACCAAATTTGTTTCTGCTGTGCATTTAAAGTCTTCCAAGAACTGCTTAGCAAATACCAGCTCAGTACAGATAAAGCCTAGTTTATAAATGATACTAAATATATTCCTTTCAAATAAATTGAATAAAAATCAAATGCAAGTAATGGAAAATATTGGAGAAAAATGCTCATTTCTGGTATAAAAGGATCAAATGAGTATAATGTGATATGTTTTATATTACGTTGAAACAAGATATAACTACATTTGATTTATCAAGATAATTGCAAAGATTAAATGGAGTTATAATTTACTAAGTGATCAATTTAAGCCAATTTTATTCATGACATTATTTTCCTATATATATTTACTTGTACATATACAGTTGCACATATATGTGCCTAATACACATCAAATAGATGTCTATTTATATCAAAATGGTTAATAGAGCTGGAGAGCTGATTTAGTAGTTAAGGCACTTGCCTGCAAAACCTAATGACCTGGATTTGATTACCCAGTACCCATGTAAAGATGCCCAAAATGGTTCATACCTCTGGAATTCATATGGAGTGGCTGGAGACCCTGGTGTGCCCATTCTGTCTGTGTCTCTTCCCTTTATCTCTTTGTCTTGCAAATAAATAAATAAAAATATTTTTAAAATGGTTAATATTTCAAAGAACCTGGAACCTGTTTTTAATTCTTACTTCATAGGTAGGTCATATTAGATAATAGTAGTGAGTGCTGACATCCCTTTCATGTGACCCTAGATCTCTGAATGCTGTAGGATCTAACATTGCCTCTCCAGGATTCTATACATAATCATCAATATCACCTCAAAGAACACCTCAAGAAAACTTCCTACTTAAAATGTCCAATGTTTATATGTGAAAATGACAAGAGAATCTTTAACCAATATAGGTAATTTTGTAATTGAAGAAATTTATTTTCTCAAAGTTAAAAATACTTATTGATATGATCATTCATGATGTTATGAATTGCAATTTCAGTGTTCACTAACTTTTTAGCCTATCAATTATATAAATTTTGTTTTTTAAAATATTTTTATTTACTTACTTGAGAGAGAGAAATGGGCACGCTAGGGCCACCAGCCACTGCAAATGAACTCCAGATTCATGCACCACCTTGTGCATGTGGCTTACATGGGTCCTGGGAAATTAAACCTGGGTCCTTGGGTTATGCAGGCAAGAACCTTAATGGCTAAGTCATCTCTCCAGCCCCCTTTTTTGGGGGTGGGGGTTCGAGGTAAGGTCTTGCCTGGGCTGACCTGGAATTCACTATGTAGCCTCAGGCTGTCCTCAAACTCATGGTAATCCTCCTACCTCTACCTCCCAGATGGTGAGATTAAAGATATTTTTGAAATATTTTTTATTTAGCAGAGAGAGGGAGAGAAAGCAAGCACTTTAAAAGAGCCCTCAGTGCCTCCTGCCAATGCAAAAGAACTGCAGACTCATGTGCCACTTTAAGCATCTGGTTTTACATGAGTACTGGGGAATTAAAACCCAGACTGGAAGACTTTGCAAGCTAGTGCCTTTAACCACTGAACAATCTCCCCAGCCCGAATATAATTTTGGGGGGGTGGAGATTCAAGGTAGGATCTTGCTTTAGCCCAGGATGTCCTGGAATTTACTATATAGTCTCAGGGAGGCCTTGAACTCATGGCGATCCTCCTACCTCTGCCTCCTGAGTACTGGGATTAAAGGTGTGTGCCACCATGTCCAGCTTCCAAATATAAAAATTTTAAATTGTAATCAAATAAAGAAAGGAAAATATACTAATAGGTAGTGATAAGAATGAGGCAAATGTCTCAGAAGAAAAGTTTGAAATGGGATGAATTAGAAACTAGAACAAAGTAAAGACAATAGGTATCTGTGTTTTGTCCATCCTCTGTGCAAGGCTCACTGAAATTTAACCCCAAAAGAATGTAGAATGATTTTCTGGAACCAAAATGCAGTCTGTTTAATAGAGCAGGTTAAGGGATAGTTTCTAGGACAGGCTATTGTGCTAGGCTCTGACTTTGAGCCTTCCAAAAATGAGGCATTCCTAACTAGCAAAAGCAAAAACAAAAGGGTTCTTTCCTGGAATTCTCAGATCCATGACTATTTAGATATTACTCCTGGACTGAAGATATGACTTAGCAGCCAAGGCATTTTCCTGTGATGTCAAATGACCCAGGTTTGATTCCACAGGACCCATGTAAGCCAAATGCCAAGGTGGCACATGTATCTAGAGTTTGTTTACAGCAGCTGAAGGTCCTAGCCTGCCCATTCTCTCTTTGTCTCTGTCTATCTGTCTACCTCTATCTCTCTCTCTCTCTCTCAAATAAATTAAATAAATAAATAAATAAAAGAGTTCTTTAAAACTAAATAATTTAATTAAATAAAAATTACTCCAAAATTACTCTGAATGAACAAATGAATTATTATCAGATACCAGAACAAGTTATCAGATTTCAGCACAGTTTTGAGCCAGTAGCTACTTGTTGGCAGAAACAATATCTCATGAAGGTTTGCCATAAAACTACACAAATCCTCTCAAAAAAATGTATACCCAAAATACGTAGTGTTATTATAGCTCACCTCAGAAGTCTTGGTGACTATTCCTTTGGAATTGTCAGATCTAAGAAAACCAATTCTGACAGGAAATTTCAATGGAAATTTTCTCACTTTTCAATTTGTTAATGTGTTTTTAGAAATACAGTGAAACAGTGATTTGTTTTCTTTTCTTTTCTTTTTCTTTCTTTTAAATTTTTTTTGAGGTAGGGTCTCCCTCTAGCTCAGGCTGACCTGGAATTCACTATGTAATCTCAGGGTGGCCTCGAATTCACGGCAATCCTCCTACCTCTGCTTCCAGAGTGCTGGAATTAAAGGCGTGAACCACCATGCCTTGCTAAGAGATCTTTTAAAACTATAAATGTTCCTGGTAAGGTGTGATTTTCATTGCTTCCAGGTGTGGTAGTTTGAATAGATGGCCCCCAATATATTCAGTGTTTTATTAGTTTGTAGTTTGCATCTGCAGCCACCTAGCTGCAGGTGGTGTCACTGGGTGGATCTTAAAGTGTGGTGGTGGGTTTAAGATTTTAATCTAAAGATATGCAAAGTGTGCCTAGTTGGAGTTCCTGAAGACTACTGTGCTGTGTGTTTATTTTTTATTTTTGGCTTGTGCTTCTCTCTCTCTGCTTGGACCTGTGAAGGCAGGCCAGCTTCTTCTAACATTATGGAACTTCTCCAGGATCTGTAAGCTTCAATAAATATGCCTTCCTCCATAATTGTGCATGGTCTGGAAGTTCATCTCAGCGATCCTGAAGCTGTCTGCTACACCAGACTTTGATTTATTAACAGAGCAAAAACATTAATTTCAGAAGTAGGCCTTGAGGATTCAGTTTTCCACTTTTGTTCCCTAACCCTCTCAAGAAGTCTGGTTGATTTTTTTTATTTTTTTAATATTTTATTTATTAATTTGAGAGAGAAAAAAGAGGCACACAGAGAGAGAGAGAGAGACAGAGACAGAGACAGAGAGAGAGAAAAAAACATTTGGTGGGCCAGGGCCTCTAGCCACTACAAATGAATTCCAGACACATGCGCCACTTTGTGCATCTGGCTTTATGTGGCTACTGCGGAATCAAATCCAAGTTCTTAGGCTTTGCAGGCAAGTGCCTTAACCACTGAGCAATTCCTCCAGTCCTGGTTAAACATTTTAACAGCTTTTTTGTGATACATATTATAAAACACAAGTATTGACATACAACAACACCCAAGAACCCAAATAGAAAATATATCCATCACCCCAAAAGCATCCTTGCACACCTTTTAACACTTCCTGCCAGTCCCGCTCCATCCACTTGCCCCATGCAACCACTAGTCACGTTCCAACGTAATGTATTAATTTACATTTTCCAGCTTCATATTAATGTAATAATACAGTGTGTCTTTTTATTGTCTGGGTTTTTCAGTCAGCATACTGTATTTTGAGATGCACTCATACTATTGTGTGCATCCTTGGTCCACTCATTTTTATTAGTCAACAGTATTCTATTGTCTCAAATATGAGAGGTTTATCAACTCACATCTGAGGAACCTGTTTTGTGTCTAGTTCTGAAATGGGCTGGAGAGGTAAAAGTTAACAGTGCTTGCTTTTTTGCTGCTTTGTGTTCATATAAATTACTAAAGCTATGATGAAAATTTGTGTATAATTCTTTGTGTTAACATATATTTTCTCCCTTCAGATAAATAAGCATTAAATGAACAAATCATAGTTGGATGTTTTGTTTTATTTTCTATTCTAACAAGTGTCTATTATCTTACTGTGGCTCTAACTTGAATTTCCACAAATAACAATGGTATTGAACATCTTTTCATATGCCTAAATGTCATCCATGGGTCTTTTATTTTTTTTGCGGGGAGGGGCAACTCCAACAGACTGGCATTTTTTTATGCTAGAGGGAGAGGAAGGGAGGGATTTGGCATGCCAGGGCCTCCAGTCACTGTAATCGAACTCCAGATACTTTAGCCCCCTTGTGCACATGTACAACCTTGTAGGTTTTCATCACTTTGTGTGTCTGGCTTACATGGGATCTGAAGAGTCAAACATGGGTCCTTAGGGTTCACATACAAATGCCTTAACCACTAAACCATATCTCCAGCCACCATGTGTTTACTTTAATGAAATGTCAGCTCAAATATTATGCTCCATTTTGTTGAGCTTTTATCTTCTGTGAATGTTTTAAAATTTGTAGTACTGAGGATTAAACATAAGCCTCATGCATACTAGCCAATTACTACTGCCAAGCTAGAGTCCCAGTCCTGAACTTTTATCTGATTATTGGTATATGAAAGTTCCTCTGATATTCTGGACATGAGTAGTTTTGCATATATATGCTTTGTAAGAATTTTGGTTATTTGAAAAGATAAACAGATTGATAAACCCTAAGCAAATCAAATGAAAAGAAAGAGAGAAGAGACACAAATTAATAAAATTATAGATTAAAAGGCACTATTATGATGAATACCAGTGAAATTAAGAAAATCATAATGACATAAATTAAGGACATGTACTCCACTAAGTTTGAAAATCTGAAAGAAATGGATGATTTACTAGATATACATGACCTAACAAAATTAAATCAAGATGAGATAAACCATTTAAATAGACCTATAACAAGCACTGTGATCAAAGGGTTATAAAAAAATCAAAAAAATATCCAGGCCCACATGGATCCTCTGGTCAATTCTACCAGACCTTCATGGAAGAACTAACACCAATGCTTCTAAAACTTTTCCATAAAATAGAAAAGGAAGAAATACTACCAAATACCTTGTATGAAGCCAGCATTATCCTGATACCAAAATCAGACACAGACAAGGGAAAAAAAGAAAATTATAGACCAAGCTCCCTCATTAACATAAATTCAAACATTCTCAATAAAATACTGGCAAACAGAATACATCAAAAAGATTATTTAGCTTCCTGATTCAAGGGTCCCTGGACCCCCAATTCCTGGATTCCCTGCTCTGGAGGGTGCACACAGAGTGAGTAGGAGAGATCTCCCTGTTCCCTAGCTCCTCCCAGTTTCCTGGTCCCAGTAGGTTCCCTTGAGGCTGGCTCAGGGCTTCTTGGAAACTGAGCTTGCTGTGGAAGCAGACCCCTTGCTCTGCCTTCCTGGTTGAACAGCCCCTGTGTCCACAATTCCTGGATCCCCTGCATCAGAGGGTGCACAGCACAGATTGAGTAGGCCAGACCTCCTGGTTGGTTCCCCACCTCCCAGTTCCCTGATCCAGGTACCCCTGCCTTGGGAAGGGTTGGACCTTGTGTGGGGGCTGTGGAAACAGGCATTTTGCTCTGGTATCCTGATTGGCCTCTGAGTACTCAAATCTCAATTCCCCTGAGTTAGAGGATGCATGGGCCACTGTAGAAGGTGGCCTCTTGCCACTGGATCTCCAACTTCATGGCTCCTGGTTCCACAACCCCTGATCCCTGTGTGCTGAAGAGTACATGCAAGTGGTGTAAGTAGGCCAGAGATCACAGTTACCCAGATACCTTTGAGGTAACTGCAATTTCCACAATCTATGCAGAAATAGGTACTACCTACATTGAGCTGTTGGAGAGACTTATGAGGTCCTCAAAACAAGACAGGCTTCTGTCAAAGCACTTGATTGCCCACCTGAGGTAAAAGGTAAGACCCTAATGCTAAAGATACCACATGCTGCCAACACAGAACATAGAGAGACCTGGATGGAATTCATAAAAGAGCCAGTCCACAGATAGTTAGCCTGTCTAGTTCTGGAAGCATGTACATGATCTACTATGGGAAAGTAGCCAACAATGGTGTGAGCAAGCAGGGGGTCGAAGCTACTCAGAAGCAACCAGCCTAACAAGAAGTACACAACAGTGCAAGAGTGGCACACAACCTTGGTTGGTAACCAATGGCTTTCTGATTGGCTAAAAGATCTGCTCAGTGGAAAGGAATTCATATCTGAAACCGGGAACCAGGTCTGAATCCTATGGAGACAAAGATTGTGCTCTCCAATGTCAAGCTCCCACTAGTCTTTGGCTAAAAGAGGGACTACATCCAAAAAACTCTCCATAAATTAATAATGTTTATCCAATTTAACCTATGCTGACTTCACTCTGGGAGAATCTGTTTGTCTTTTTCAGAAGATAGTGAGACCAGAGAAGATAAACCACCCCTGCCATCTCAGTCAAGGCCCAGGCAAAACCACAGAGGAAGAGGGGAAATGAGCAAGAGTGCTGCTTCCACGGTGAGCCTGACAATCAGGGAGAAGGAGACAGATGCTGAGGATACTCAACACATACCAAAGCAGAAACCCAGAGGTTCTTGAGAATTCATCATTGAAGTAGACTGAAAACACACCCACCATGGCTCAGGAGATTTTGCAGGAAAAGGAGTGGAAAGATTATAAGGGCCACAGGTTAGTATTTCATGCCCAGAGACACTGCCTTCCCCCAATAACTGACTGCTGTTCAACAACACATAACCAACAACCCCATGGGGAATACTAGCAATCCCACTGAGGATGTTCCCCTGCAGAATGGGAGCAGGAAGGAATGAAAAATGGTACACATAATGTATCCATACAAAGTATTCTTTTTTTGTTTTGTTTTGGTTTGGTTTTTTGAGGTAGGGTCTCGTTCTAGCCAGGGCTTACCTGGAATACACTATGTAGTCTCAGGGTGGCCTCGAACTCATGGCACTCCTACTACCTCTGCCTCCCAAGTGTTGGAATTAAAGGCGTGTGCCACCACACTCCACCTAAAGTATATTCTTAATTTTAAAAAGTTAAAAGGAAATAAAGCATTCTAAAGAAACTGGGAATAGAAGAAACATATCTCAACATAATAAAGGCTTCTTATGACAAACCAATAGCCAACATTATACTAAATGGGGAAAAACTTAGAGCATTTCCACTAAAATCAGGAACAAGGCAAGAGTGTCCATTATCCTCGCTTTTATTTAATATAATACTGTAAGTCTTAGCTATAGCAACAAGGCAAGAGATAGAAGTGAAAGTGATAAAAATTGGAAAGGAGGAGATCAAATTCTCATTATTTGTAGATAATGCAATTCTATACAAAAGGAATCCTAAATACTGTACCAGCAAATTGTTAGAGCTGATAAACACTTTTAGCAATGTAGCAGGATACAAAATTAATTAACACACACACACAAAAACTGTAGCCTTTCTATATGCTAACAACAAACATGGTAAGGTTGAAATCAAGGAATCACTCCCACTCACAATTACCTCAAAAATAGATAAATAAATAAATAAATAAAATACCTTGGAATAAACCTAAGCAAGGAAGTGAAGGATCTCTACAATGGAAACTTTAACATACTCAATAAGAAATTGAAGAAGACACCAGGAAATGGAAAGACATCTTATGTTCTTGGATTGGAAGAATCAATATTGTGAAAATGTCAGTCTTACCAAAAGCAATCTACACATTTAATGCAATACCCATCAAAATTCCAATGGCATTCTTTATGGAAATAAAAAAAACAGTCCTAAAACTCATTTTGAAGCACACACAAAAAAAAAAAAACTTGAATAGCTGTAGCAGACAGCTTCAGGTTCACTGAGATGAACTTCCAGACCAGGCACAGTTATGGAGGAAGGGATATTTATTGAAGCTTACAGATCTAGGGGAAGTTCCATAATGGCAGAAGAAGCTGGCCTGCTTTCACAGGCCCAAACAGAGAGAGAGAAGTACAAGCCAAAAGCCAAAAGCTACAGCACACTTCAGGAACTCCAGCTAGGCACACTTTGCATATCTTTAGATTGAAATCTGAAACCCACCACCACACCTTAAGATCCACCCAGTGACATTGCCTCCAGCCAGGTGGCTAAAGATGCAAACTACAGACAAATAAACAACTGAATATACTGGAGGCCATCTATTCTATTCAAACCACCACAATAACCAAAATCATTCTGAGCAACAAAAATTAGGCTGGCAGGATCACCATACCTGATTTTAAGCTATATTGCAGAGCCATAGTACAAAACCAGCATGGTACTGGCACAAAAACAAACATAACATCAATGGAACAGAATAGAGGAACCATATGTAAATTCAGATAACTACAGCCATCTGATTTTTGACAAAAATGCCAAAAATATTCATTGGAAAAAAGGTAGCATCTTTAACAAGTGGTGCTGGGAAAACTAGATATCTATATGTACATGGATGAAAATAGAACCTTATCTCTCTCCATGCAAAGAATGTAGTCCAAATAGATTGGATACCTTAATATCAAACCTGAAACTCTGAAACTGCTAGAGGAAAAAGTAGGGGAAACACTTCAACATATCGCTATAGGCAACAACTATCTGAATATAACTCCGGTTGCTCAGAAAATAAATCCACTAATCAACCATTGGGACCTCATGAAATTAAAAAGCTTTTGTACAGCAAAGGACACTGTGAGTAGAGCAATTTGACAAATGATTAATTTCCAGGCTATACAAAGAACTCAAAAAACTAAATAATAAGGAATCAAACAACCCAATCACAAAAATGGACTATAGAACTAAATAGAGAGTTCTCAAAAAAAGAAATACAGGTGGGCTCACCTAGTGCATGGAAGCACGGATGCTGATCACCTAGGGCTCTGGCCAGTCAGTGGAGAGGTGAGGTGCAGACCTAGATATCTACCAGCAGATGAATGGATAAAGAAAATACAGAACTTTATCTAGCCATAAAGAAAAATTAAATCATGATGCCTGTAAGAAAATGGAGGTGGTTGGAGCTCATTATGAAAGACAAAACAAGGCAAACTCAAAAGACAAATGCTGCATGTTCTTTCTCTCATCTACAGACTCTCAATTTAAATTTAAGTGTGCATGTGTATATGTGTGCATGAGTGCATTGTGTGCATGCATGCATGTGGAGGGGTGGGCAGACATCATGAAAGTAGAAAGGGGATCATGAGAGTTAGGAAGAAATCTTAACGTAAAGGGAGGGAAATAAAAATAATAATGGAGTAAATTTGATACCAAGCAAAAAGGGGGACTTATGTTGAGAAAGGAAGAGGATCAGCAAGAGAGAGCCAGGGAAGATGGACAAGGGCAGTGGGGGAGTGGAGATGAATAAGAACAAAATATAATGATACATATGTATGAAAACAACACAACAAAGCCCATTACTTTGTAAGCTAACTTAAAAATAAATTTTAAAAGGTTTAGCCAATTGTAAAATTTTTATGTATTCATTTACTTGATCATTTACAGCTACAAAAAAATTTTCCTCAGTTAGGAGTATCATAAAAAACTGATAGAAACTTCCAGATAAGATGGCAATGTAGGGCTGGAAAGATGGCTTAGTGGTTAAGTGCTTGCCTGTGAAGCCTAAGGACCCCAGTTCAAGGCTCAATTCCCCAGGACCCACGTTAGCCAGATGCACAAGGGGGCACACAAGTCTGGAGTTCGTTTGCAGTGGCTGGAAGCCCTGGCGCACCCATTCTCTCCCTCTCTCTCTCTCTGCCTCTTTCTCTCTGTCTGTCCCTCTCAAATAAATAAAAATGAACAAAAAAATTAAAAAAAAAAGATGGCAATGTAGGAACCATGCCAAAGCAGCCTGGGAGAAAAAGGAAAAAACAACAAAATACACTCTTCTACTGAAAAGTAAAGGTGTATAAGAAATTATCAACCACAGCACAGAAGTAGGAGAGCTCCAGAGCATCTAGAGACAACAGCTACAGGCAGAAGCAGCTCCAGCAGCACCAAGAACAAGGGGCCATGGTCGCCAGGCTCTGCCTGAGCAGCAGGAAAATCCAGGTGAGAGAATTTTCCACTCACACCAGACTCCTCGGAAACTCAAGAAACTGAAGGGGAAGGAGGAGGGACAAGCTGAGTAGTTCATGAGGAAGAGGATCACTGAGAGACCAGCAATATAACTTCAACCACTGCCCACAGCCTCTCCTCCCCCTACCACCAGCACAAGTGTCAGCAAGTACCAGAGACCTGGGAGAAAAAACTCACCTGCACAGCACTCAGCACAGGCTATCAGAGCAGCAACCCACTGACCCAGCCAGCCTACCTAAGCCCACAGTGTAACAAACAGAGACCGAAGCAAGCATGCAGCATAGCTGATACCAAAGCCATCCAAAAAGGTAACTTGGCTTACACAGGTCAGCATCCACCAAAAAAAGCCTGGCATATAGTCTTACATCTGAAGTGCTAATTGTGCCTTCCATGTCAGGGCAAATTATGTGTTAAATCTGATGGATGGTGGGATTTGCCATTCTTAAATAAACTATATTTTGGGTTTTCATTTGTTGCTTCCTAATTGATAGTATATAGGGTATAGTAGAAGAAGAATTTCAATCCAGAGGCATGTAAGCATTTTCAACAAAATCACAGAAGAAAATTGCCCCTAGATTGGGAAAGTGATGCCAATGCAGATATAGAAAACCCTTAGAACATCAAACAGACAAAACCTGGAAAGAGCCTTTCCTCTCAATATTATAATTAAACTACCAAGCACACAAACCAAAGAAAATATATTGAAAGCAGTTAGACAGAAAAAGCAAGTCACTTATAAAGGCAAGCTAATCACAATAACAGCAGATTACTCAACACAAACTTTAAAAGCCAGAAGAGTTAGGAATGATGTATTCCAAGTTCTGAAAGGTAAAATCTGTCAACCAAGAACACCTTACCCAGAAAAACTATCCATCCCAATTGATGGAAAAATAAGGACATTCCACAACAAAAACAGTCTAAAGGAATATATGACAACTAAGCCAGCTCTACAGAAAATGATTGAAGGGATCCTCCATGCTAAAGAGAATAGAAAGCACACATATGAGGAAACAGGAAAAAATAAATCATACTCAAAGAAAAACCCAGTTAATACAAAAGAGTAAAGGGAAAACAGGAAACACTACAAAATAAGAAGAATGGTGAGAATAAATACATACCTTTCAATAATAACTCTTAATATCAATGGCCTCAATGCCCCAACCTAAAGACACAGGTTTGCAGATTGGATTAAAAGGCAGGACCCTTCTGTTTGTTTCCTCCAAGAAACTCATCTCTCCATAGAAGACAGATACTATGTTAGGATGAAAGGATGTAAAATAGTATTCCAAGCAGATGGGTCTAGGAAAAAAGCAGGTATTGCTATCCTAATATCTGAAAGGATAGACTTCAGATCAACATTATCAAGGAAAGGAACATAAGGTCACTTTATATTGATTAAAGGAAAAATTCAACAGGAAGACATTACAATTATAAACATATATGCACCTAACTGAGTGTTCCCAATTTCATCAAACAAACACTATTAGACTTAAGGTCACAGATAACACCAAGCACAATTGTAGTGGGTGACTTCAATACCCCACTCTCATCTGTTGACAGATCATCCTAGCAAAAAGTAAACAGAGACATCTAAATCAAATGATCTCATAAAAAATGGACCTAACAGATACCTATAGAACATTTCATCCAAATGCTATTGAATACACATTTTTCTCAGCAGTACATGGAACATTCTCTAAAATAGACCATATATTAGGACACAAAACAAATCTTAACAAATACAGAAAAATTAAAATAATTCCTTGTAATCAATCTGATCATAATGGGTTTAAACTACAAATCAGCAATAAGAAAAAGTACAGAGTATATACAAAATTATGGAGACTAAACAGTACACTACTGATGATGATTGGGTCATTGAAGGAATCAAACAGGAAATCAAAAATTCATAAAATCAAATGATAAGAACACAACATACAAAAACCTTTGGGACACAATGAAGAAAGTCCTAAGAGAAAAATTTATAGTTTTAAGTGCCTATATTAAGAAATCAGAAAGGTCTTCAGTCAACAACTTAATGCTTCACCTTAAGGCTTGGAAAAGGAAGAACAAGGCAAACCAAAAATCAGTAGACAGGAAGAAATAATAAAGGTTAGGGCAGAAATTAATGAACTAGAAACAAAAAAAATCCAAAGAATCAATGAAACAAAGAGTTTGTTCTTTGAAAGGATAAACAAGATTGATAAACCCTTAGCAAATCTGACCAAAAGAAAGAGAGAAGAGACACAAATTAATAAAATTAGAGATAAAAAAGACACCACTACAACAGATATCAAAGAAATGCCAAAAACCATAAGGACATACTTTAAGAACATGTACTCTACTAAGAAATGCATGATTTCCTAGATTTATATAACCTTCCAAAATTAAATCAAGATGAGATAAGCCCTTTAAAGAGACCTGTAACAAGTACAGAGATCCAGGAAGTTATAAAAAAAAAAATCCCAACTAAAAATGTCCAGGCCCACATGGATTCACTGGTGAATTTTACCAGACCTTCATGGAAGAACTAACACCACTGTTTCTCAAACTTTTCCATAAAATAGGAAAGAAAGAAATACTAGCGAACTCCTTCTACGAAGCCAGTATCACCCTGATACCAAAACCAGAAAAAGACAGAACAAAAAAATAAAATTACAGACCAATCTCCCTCATGAACATTCATGCAAAAATTCTGAACAAAATGTTGGCAAACAGAATACAAGAATAGATCAGAGCTCTTCCCTTTAGCAGCCATCCCCAGAGTGGTTGCTGCCAAAATGAAGTTCAATCCCTTTGTGACTTCTGACCAAAGCAAGAACCGTAAAAGGCATTTCAATGCACCTTCCCACATCCGGAGGAAGATTCTGTCTTCCCCTCTTTCCAAAGAGCTGAAACAGAAGTACAATGTTCGTTCTATGCCTCTCCGAAAGGATGATGAAGTTCAGGTGGTACGAGGACACTATAAAGGTCAGCAGATTGGCAAAGTAGTCCAGGTTTACAGGAAGAAATATGTCATCTACATTGAACGGGTACAGAGGGAAAAGGCTAATGGTACAACTGTCCATGTGGGCATTCACCCCAGCAAGGTGGTTATCACCAGGCTAAAACTGGATAAAGATCGCAAGAAGATCCTGGAACGGAAAGCCAAATCTCGCCAAGTAGGAAAGGAAAAGGGCAAATACAAGGAGGAAACACTTGAGAAGATGCAGGAGTAGAGCCGCCTGTGTACAGCTTTCACTGAACACTTAAGATTAAATGGTCCCGGTCATCTGTTGTGTTTGGAGCACTAGTTTATTTTCTGTGGCTGCTTCCTCTTTGTCAGTCTTGGGATGTGAGGAGGGAAGTTCTCTCAAGCTTGTCATTCTAATGAGCTACAGTATCAGCATCAGTCATGCTTAGAAATTTACTACATAAGAATTTGTATTGTGATGGATAAAAGGTTCAACTTAAGACACTGATTTCCCAGTGGCATGTAGACTAAGCTGTTCTTTACAAGGAGATGTTAAAAGTGGTCTGGCTATCAAAAAAAAAAAAAAAGAATAGATCAGAAAGATCATTCACCCCAGCCAAGTAGACTTTATCCCAGAGATGCAGAGATGGTTCAACATATGCAAATCAATAAATGTAATACATTATATAAATGTACTGAAGGACAAAAATCACATGATCATCTCAATAGATGCACAAAATTCATTCAACAAAATCTAACATCCCATCATGGTAAAAGTCCTACAGAAACTTGGAATAGAAGGAACATACCTCAACATAATAAAGGCTGCTTATGACAAACCTACAGCCAACAAACTACTAAATGGGGAAAAACTTGAAGCTTTTCCACTAAATTCAGGAACAAGACAAGGGTGTCCACTGTCCCCACTTTTATTTAATATAGTACTGGAAGTCTTAGCTATAGCAATAGGGAAAGAAACACATAAAAGGGATACAAACTGGAAAGAAAGAGATCAAATTATCCTTATTTGCAGATGATATGATTCTATCCATAAAGGACCCTAAAGACTTCCAGCAAACTGTTAGAACTGATAAACACTTTTAGCAACATAGCAGGAAACAAAACAAACACACAGAAACCATTAGCTTTCCTATATACTAACAACAAACATGCAGAGGATGAAATCAGGGAATCTCCCCCATTCACAATTGCCTCAAAAAAATAAAATAAATAAAGTACCTTGGAATAAATCTAACCAAGGAAGTGAAGGATCTCTACAATTAAAACTTTAAAACGCTCAAATTTCAGAAGATACTAGTAAATGGAAAGACATCCCATGTTCTTGGATTGGAAGAATCAGTATTGTAAAAATTTCTTGGAGATGTTTTCAGTGGAAAGGAACCCATCGCTGGAATTGGGAACCAAGTCAAAATCCTACAGAGACCAGTATTATAGATTTCAATGAGAAGATCTCACTATCAAAACTAAGGGTACACTCATCAAAATCTCTCTAAATTAGCCCCTTTAACCTATCCTGATCTCATCCTTTGTTGGAGAATCTGTTTTTCTTTTTCAGAAAGCAGTGAGAACCGAGGACAACCAAAATCTATCAATAAGACAAGAAAAGATAGCTGACACCCTGGCAAGAACCACCCCAGCACAGCAGCCAGGGCCCGGATAAAACCACAGAGGAATTGGAAAGATGAGCAAGAGCACTGCTTCCATGGCAATCCTGACAACCTGGGCTAAGATGATGAAGATAGACACCGAGTCTACTTGACACTCACCAGAGCAGGAATCCAGAAGCTGCTGAGAGCTCAACACTAAAGTACACTTAAGCACACCCACCAAGGTTCACAGAATTTTGCAGAATAGGGCGCAGAAAGAATGTAAGGACCACAGGGTGGGAGGGAATATCCAGAGACATTGCACACACACAAAATGACTGGCTGCTGTTCTCACAACTAGTAACCCACAACTACATGGTTAATAATCCATCAAGGAGGGCCCTCAGTGGAGTGGGGATAGGGAGGAGGTAAATGAAGGTACCAACACATGATGTGTCCATACAAAGTTTCTACTTAATTAAAATAAAAGATGTCTGAAATGAAAGGCATACTGTTTGGAGGGACAAAAGGGACCAGGGTCAGGGGAGAGACAAGGCAAGGTGAAGAGATAAAAAATATGAACAAAATGCAATGATAAAAATGTATGAAAATGTCACAAAAAACACTGGTTTTGTGCTTATTATAAATATTTGATAAAATTTTGGGGTGGGAGATCTGAGACTATCAAGATTTGGGGGAGAAAAAGATTTGTGGGGTAAACCTGTGAAATGCAACTAATGTGGCATGTACAGGCAAATGTATAGGTATATAGCAACATAATGATTAAAATAAGCATAGAGCATATCATCAATCATAATCTTAGTCACACAGCCATCCCAGCTGTGAAGTGGAATAGGTACGATTTCATCTGAGCACTTTGCAATTAAACTAGCATTCAGTAACTTAGGTTCCAGTCATTTAACACCAGAACCAATGTCAGCAACAGAGACACCCAAAGAAAATGATCCTTGTCACCCACACGAATCAGAGCAAAATATAAGCCAAACATAGTGCCAAGGAATTTGTAACTCTGCTTGGAATGCAGAACTCTCTGTTGCTTCAAATACATAAAATAGTGTCATGGCCTGTCTAAAAGGATACAAGCGGGAAGGGATATAATGACAATTCAAGGCAGGTGGCACTAGAACATCACGTCTGGGATGCTGATGAGCCTCTTGTGTTGGGTCGGGGGGAAGCCCTATCCAAAGACTGAATGAAGATAAACTTTCACCCAAAATTTGCACTGTCGCGGTGGGGCGCTGTGCATGGCCAGTTTTCTGCTCTATAGAACAAAGAACTTTTTAATTTTTATTTGCAAACAATGTAATTTATATGAGATTCATGTCAAAATAGATAGCACATAATATAAACCAGTTATGGTGGCACACATCTATAATATTAGCACTCAGAAAGTAGAGGTGGAGGGTTCAAAAGTTCAAGATCATCCTCAGCTACAAGGTTTATATGTGTGGGGGGGGGGTGAGAAAGAAAGAAAGAGACCGGGGGTGGGGGGAACCAGGTAAAGCACCTAATCTTAGAGAAACATAAACATCCAACAAAACAAATCCTAAGAAAACTCAGGTGACATTAAACCACTCTGAAGGTCTCTGAGGACATTGTCCCCATTGCTATATGCTAGTAGCTTCTGAAATTGAGTCACCAAGGACTGTTCTGTTGTTCACTCAGACATTCCATGTGCACAGGTAGCCATATAAAACAAATGCTGCTGCTACAGAAACTGCAGGGAAGGCTGCCTATGTCTCCTTGTCCTGGAAGATCAGATGAACATCTCTGACAAAACTAGAAATTTTCTTTTTATCCACACCACTCATTCTTCCTTTGAACAAAGTAACTGGGAAATCTAGTGTAAGGTACCATTTTAGATGTGGCAAGGAAAGAAGGGGCTGAGACTCATCTCAATACGGAGCAATGAAAATATAGCCTAGAACTTTCCTTTGTCAGAGAGAGAGAGAGTACGTGGGAGGGTGTCTGTGCATGTTAGTTTGTAGTCTGAGGTTGGGGGTTAAGATAGGCAAAATGTGAGAGAAGGGACATAGCACCCACAAATCTCACCAGCTAAATGCTCTTCAAATTGTTATTTTCTCAAGTACATTCACTGAAGAAAAGTTAAAAAGTAAGTATGTAACTGTTGTGTCATATTTTTCCATGTTTTTAAGCAAAAGGTGAAGAGTCCATTTTCAAGTCAGCAATTCAGGGATGGAGAGATGGCTTAGCGGTTAAGGTGTTTGCCTGCAAAGCCAAAGGACCCAGGTTGGATTTCTCAGGACCCATGTTAGCCAGATGCACAAGGAGATGCCCAAGGGGGTGCACGGGTCTGGAAATCATTTTCAGTGGCTGGAGGCCCTGGTGCGCCCATTCTCTTTCTCTCTTTCTCTCTCTCTCCCTCTTTCTCTGTCAAATAAATAAATACATAAAAATAAAATATTAAAAATATATAAATTCAGCAATTCAGTTCATTACAACTGATAATTCAGTAAAATGATGAGCAATCATTTCTAATAAATTCTTTTTTTTTTTTTTCAAGGTAGGGCCTCACTCTAGCCCAGGCTGACCTGGAATTCACTATGGAGTCTCAGGGTGGCCTCAAACTCACGGCGATCCTCCTACCTCTGCCTCCCGAGTGCTGGGGTTAAAGGCGTGCGCCACCACGCCCGGCTTCTAATAAATTCTTTATTGGGAGGAATATGACATAATTTTCTTGAAATGATCACTGTTTCATTTCCCTGTGATAATCACAATCATAATCATATTGGCTGTAACTGCTTAATAGAAATATACTATGGAAAAGACACCTCCACCCAATAATGTCCACCAGTGTCCAGATATAACAAAATCAGTATTAGAAATGGTCTTATAAGAAACTTCCCCTTTATTATCCATTAATTACTTCAATCCCTTTGCACTCTCTGGGAGATGCAGCATTCCAACTCTTAAATCTGTCTGGCTTCTCAGCAGCCTTTGCCACAAATGAAGAGAGACTGAGGATCATTCCAAACATAAAGTTAAGATCAATACACCTGGAATGCATTTTAAATTCAGTAAATAGAGACCCTATGAAGGGAAATACTGAGTCAAGAACTCTTAAAACTCCCAGTCTGAATTGAGAGTATGTGGGTTTGCAGAGGTCAAGTCACCAAAGCTAGCTGTTAACGCTAAATGGAACCACACTGTGGAAGAGAGGTGGCAATGTTTATTATATATTTAATGAAGTTGTTTCAAGCTTTTTTGGTTCAAATTACAAAAGTAAATGATAATCTCCCTGGAAGTTTTCCCAGTATGACATAGATTATTAGCATACTTGCTAGACAGAAAGGCAACTCAAAGTGATGTGATAGCGACAGAAGTTGCTACCACCACAGGCTTAATGGCATTTAGAGCAGTGTTTATTTAACAAGCATCATGAATTAGACACAACGTGCCTGAAATCCAGTACAGTATTATGTTAGGCACGTTAAATATTAAACTAATGGTTCTGTCATTGCATTCCGCAGCCTTTCCTAATAATTCAGAAGAGTAGAAATTCTGATAAGAGGAGATAATAACTTTACATATGGAGAGGGAGGCTGGCACGAGAATGTCAAGTGCTGTTACAGAGACTTAAAACATTCCAAGATGGAAGGAAGAGAGAACAAAAGAAGAAAGGAAAAAGGGAGGGAGGAGTCTGATCTATCACTGGATTCAATCTGTCCGTCTTGCCCCTGACAAATGCATGGCAAGATATCATGTCTCCTATAAGCCAAAGAAGGGAAGCTTGCCTTGTTCCAAATGCATGACTATAACTCTCAGCTTTGGGTGACAGTGTGGACTTCCAACCAGTGGACAGTGAACCTGAATGAACAGAAGAAAAGTATGAATAGCTATCAGTAAAACTAAGAACAGCTAGCTGTCAAGAAACCAATCTAGAACAGTTATTATTAGAAACCCAGAATTAAAGTTTGGCTGTAATTGTGTTTCTATGTCACTGAAATGAACTCAAATGAATTATTTTTTTTTGGGGGGGGGGGCTGGGAGCTTGAGGTAGGGTCTCACTCTAGCCCAGGCTAACCTGGAACTAATTGTAGTTTCAGGCTGACCTCAAACTCACAGCAATCCTCCTACATCTGCCTCTCAAGTGCTAGGATTAAAGGCATGCACCATCATGCCCAGTCAAATAAAAAAAATTATCTGCCACTGATGGACAATGCCTCCAAGCTTGTTCTCAGATGGATCTCCAGGATCTGATAACTATGTTCTGGAAACACTAGGTGCTCATTTAATATACATATGAGTGGATGGATATTGATTATTTACTGAACCAAAAGAAGAAAGGGCTGGACAGATGACTTAGCAGTTAAGGTATTTGCCTGCAAAGCCTAAGGACTCAGATTTGATTCCCCAGCACCCACATAAACCAGATGCACAAGGTGGCATATGGGTCTGGAGTTCATTTTCAGTGGTTGGAGGCCCTGGTGTGCCCATGTTATCTATCTATCTCTCTACCTGTCTATCTATCTATCTATCTATCTAGTCTTTCCCTCTCTTTCTCTCTCTCTCTCTCTTTCTCAAAAAAATAAAATAGAATAAAATAAAAATTAAAGAAAAGAAACCTGAAGTATCTTTGCTTCTCAATTGGGAACATACACATACAATCAGAGTTTATGTTTAAAAAGAGGACTTAGCTTCTAATTTAGAAGGTTCTTTTATTATAGGTACTTGAATTATAACAAAAATCTCATCTAACAATTAATTCCCCTTAATAACAAATCAAAGAGAAGTTATAGACCAATATATTATTATTATCTATTGGTATCCTTGTGAGAATAAATTTATCGTATTTTCTTTTGGAAGGTGGGCAGCTGAGAGTCACTGCTTAAAAACTTCATTTCAATGAGGGTTAAGCTTTGCATGGAAAAGAGACTTCACTGAGCCCATATATTAATGTGTTCCTGAAAAACACCAATTTGGATAGAGGAGCTGCTTGAGCTGCTGGAGTGCTGCAGTGGACAGTAAGAAACAGCAGAGAGAGAGGTGGGATGTTCTCTAATCTGTTTGCAGAGGTTGTGTTATGGTTCCAGGCTGTGGCTTGAGCAAATTACATATATTTAAAACCCAGAAAAGATGGCATCAGAATTAGAAAGATTGTTGGAGAGATAGTGGAGAGAATGATTTGAGGAGGGAAATAGTAGAACTTGTTCAAATAAGCAGTCATAATGGTCCATGAAGACTGAGTACGACTAAAACACAGACAGGCAAGGTTGAGCTCAGACCTTGGCCCAAAGAATCACGACTGAAGTACATCAGGTTTATGCTTTAATTCCAGAAAGTGTTTGTTTCTATCACCACCTCAGAGGGCTCAAGAAACTACCTAAGAGGTCCCAAAACTCACCTAGAAATACTTTATACTCTCCAAATACAAGAATGACAAAATTATGATATTTATGTTTTGACCTTTTAAACTCCTTCTTTAGAGCTCATTTGAAATTCAAAGAACAAAAACTACTTTAAGATGCATGTGCTGCTGTTAAAACTAATCACCACAGCATAAAATGACAGCATAAAATTCTAATTAATGGACCCTTCTTGATTCTGAAGATAAAGCATTTCAGAATGTTAGGAAAGAATAATAAAAATAATAACTGTAGGAGAAAGGAACAAAATAAGTACAATTTTTATCTTGAGGTAATGTAATAATTGTATACTGTACGTACATAAGATTTATGTTAGATTTTTTTTGACATCTTTAGAAATGTAGTTTACGGGCTGGAGAGATGGCTTAGCGGTTAAGGCACTTGCCTGAGAAGCCTAAGGACCCAGGTTTGATTTCTTAGTACACACATAAGCACAAGGTGGTGCAAGTGTCTGGGGTTTGTCTGCAGTGGCTAGAGGCCCTGATGTGCCTATTCTGTCCCCTCCCTCTCTTATATCTGCTTCTTACTCTCTCTCTGTTTCTCTCTCTCTCTCAAATAAATAAAATTTTAAAAAGAAGAAATGTAGTTTATATTCTGAGGATTATAAGCATAGGAGCAATATTAGATTTTTCCTACATAAGCCACCAAGTAGGATTTCAGTTGTATAGGGATGATGACAAGTTAATTATCAAATGAAAGATGACAGGCGTGTGAGCTGCATGGCCAGGGTGTCCTCTGGCCAGTCCCAGTGCCAGCTTATTATGATGCTTCTCTCTTCAGGTACAGTTGCTCATGACATGGCACAGGATGGCGAGGAAAAACTATACAGCAATAACAACTTTCATCTTGCTGGGATTGACAGATGACCCCAAACTACAAGTTGTAATTTTCCTATTTCTGTTTCTCACCTACATGTTGAGTGTGGCTGGGAACATCATCATTATCGCCCTCACACTTTTGAATCCCCATCTGAAGACTCCCATGTATTTTTTCCTGAGAAATTTCTCTTTCTTAGAGGTCTCCTTTACCACTGTTTGTATTCCCAGATTCCTGTACATGCTGACGACAGGAGATAATACTGTTACTTACAATGCTTGTGCCACCCAACTGTTTTTCATTGTCCTTTTTGGAGCCACTGAATTTTTTCTCCTGGCTGCCATGTCCTATGACCGCTATGTGGCCATCTGCAAGCCCTTGCATTACACAACCATCATGAACAACAGGGTCTGCACAGCACTCGTTCTCTCCTGTTGGTTCGCTGGTTTGTTAATCATCCTCCCACCTCTTGGCCTAGGCCTCCAGCTGGAATTCTGTGACTCGAATGTCATTGATCATTTTGGTTGTGATGCTTCTCCCATCCTACAGATAACCTGCTCAGACACAGTGTTTATAGAGAAAATTGTCTTGAGTTTTGCCATCCTGACACTCATTATTACTCTAGTATGTGTCATTCTCTCCTATACATACATCATCAAGACCATCCTAAAGTTCCCTTCTGCCAAACAAAGGAAAAAGGCCTTTTCCACCTGCTCGTCCCACATGATTGTAGTCTCCATTACCTATGGCAGCTGCATCTTCATCTACATCAAACCTTCAGCTAAGGAAGGAGTGGCCATCAACAAGGTGGTGTCTGTGCTCACAACTTCAGTCGCCCCTTTGCTTAACCCATTCATCTATACACTTCGGAACAAACAAGTGGAAGAAGCTTTCAAAGACACAGTAAAGAGGATTATATTTCTCATGAAGAAATAGGAGCCTATTACTTATTTTTGAGGCAAACTTAAATTTCAAAGTAAATAACCATGAGCAGGATCCATGAATTTGACAACTGTGTGGTCTCATCCTGATGGGTAAATTCTTCAAGATAATTTCTCCCAAAAAACATTTTCCTCTTATACACCAAAAATGAAAATCAGGCAACTTCTTTCATCTTCTTTAAATTTATCTTATTTAGAATAGTTTCTTCAATTGTTGTGTAATGCCTAATGTCATAAAAACAAGATATGAGTAATAAGAGTGGTGTCTCTGGCCATACGACCTCATGATATAGAATATAAGTACCATAGATAATTTTTTAGTAATACGTCAGTATATAGCCCCCAAATATTCATGAGCAATTATAATTATTTTTCCTAAATCTATTTCATAGTTTAGTATGATCAAAGTCTCAATGATAAGAGGATAGCAACTTGTAGCTATTTATATGTTAAACAAAAAAATAATCGGTTTGTCTCAGAACATGGATGATGGGAAAATGCTAATAAGCCTACCTTACTCCACTGGTTGGAGTTTACCTATAGTACCCATTCTCTGTAAAGCAAACATCTTTCCCTCTTGTTCTCTCACATTATCTCATCTATGCCAAGCTCACCACAATCTGAGTCCTGTGATCCTCTGAAGAGGCTCTGCCATACCTTCAGGAAAGACTCTAGACCCTCCATGATTGTCTCTGATACCTGTCACTCTGTGTCCTGACCTTGTGAGGGTCTATGGCCATAGCGTAGGTAGAGATACACAGAGAAAGGCTGTGCCACGTGTATGCTCCCGCCATGATCCTGCTCCTGCCTCTCTACCTGCTGTCCTAGACTAACGATTCTTTAGCAAAGCTTAAAAAGTGATGTAGCCAGTATGGTGGCCCATGTCATTAGTCCCAGAACTGGGCAAGCAGAGGTAGGAGGATTGCTGTGAATTTGAGGCTAGCCTAAAACTACATAATGAATTCCAGGTCAGTCCTGGGATAGAGCAAGACCCTACCTCAAAAAAAAAAAATTGATGTAAAGCAAACTGGTATGCTCCAGAGCTCTCTCTTTTTTATGCCAAAATTGTTTTTAAATATTTCTATTTATTAAACATAGTTTAATTTAGTTTATGTTTTATTTTATGTTACTTTGTTCTTTGGGATTTATATTATTTTATTTTTTATTAAGAGCATATTTATATGGATAAATCATGTATTTGTACCATATTCTCTTTCCTCCCTGACCTCTGGCCCCATTTCACTGAGGGCCCTCCTTAATGGGGTTGCTGGTATTCCCCATGGGATTGCAGGTTATGTGTTGAGGGATCAGCAGTCAGTTATTGGGGGGAGGCAATGTCTCTCTCTTTTGTTCTAAAATGACTGTTTTAAGAAACATGTATAAGGTGTTAATGGAGCAAATTCCAGATAGTGAAGAAAATGACAGTCTTCCTTTCAAACTAATATCCACAAAAAAATGTTTCTATTAACATTCCTATTAAGTTACTTAGGTATATTACATCTTGATGTGGTGTGACTGAAAAAGAGAAAGACCAAGACTTCCCAGTGCCAAATGCCTTCTATCGACATGAAAGATGTTTGGACATAGACTCTCAGAGAGCAAGCCCTGAACAATGTCTTATTTAAGAAAAGTGTTAGAAAAGAGAGAAAGCTGGCCATGGTGGTTTATACCTATCATCTCAGCACTTGCGAGGTTGAGGTCAGAAGTACTTGTCAGTTCAAAGCCAGCCTGGAATGCAGAGTGAGAGAGCAGACTGGGCTAGAATGACACTTTGCCTCAAACAAAACCTTAAAAAAGCTGGGTGTGGTGAAGTAGGAGGATCAATGGACTAAGTGAGACCCTACATCAAAAGAAAAATCTGGGCTAGAGACATTGCTCAGTTGTTAAGATGCTTGTCTGCAAAGCCTATTGACCTGGGTTCAACTCCCTAGTACCCACTTAAAGCCAGATGCACAAAGTGGCACATGCACCTGGAGTTCACTGCAATGGCTGGAGGTTCTGGCACAGTCTCTCTCTCTATCTATCTATCTATCTCTATCTCTCTCCCTGCTTGCCAATAAATAAAATTTAAAAAAAAATACTTATTTGAGCTGGGCATGGTGGTATATGCCTTTAATTCCAGCACTTGGGAGGCAGAGATAGGTGGATCACCATGATTCAAGGCCAGCCTGAGACTACATAGTGAATTCTAGGTCAGCCTGGGCTAGAGAAAGACTCTACCTTGAAAAAGCAAAAATAAAAATATAGGGCTGGATAGATGGCTTAGAGGTTAAGGCACTTGCCTGCAAAGCCAAAGAACCTAGATTCAATTCTCTAGGACCCACTTAAGCCAGATGCACAAGGGTGCACACCCATCTAGAGTTTGTGTACAGTGGCTAGAGGCCCTGGAATGCCCAATCTCCCTCTCCTCTCTCTGTCTCTCTCTCTCTCTCTCTCTCTCTCCCTCCCTCCCTCCCTCCCTGCCAGGGTTTCTTTCTCTTACAAACAAATGTTGATCCAGCTTTACGTGGATGGCTGGAGGATTAATCCCAGGCTGGAAGGCTTTGCAAACAACTGTGTTTAACTGTGAGCATATTCCTTTAATCCCAGCACTGTCAGGAGGCAGAAGTAGGAGGATCACTGTGAGTCCAGGTCAGTTTGGGCTAGAGTGAGACCCTACCTCAGAAAAAAAAAAAAAAAAAAAAAAAGAATGTTATAGGCTGGAGAGATGGCTTAGCAGTTAAGGAACTTGCCTGCAAAGGCTAAGGACCCATGTTCTACTCTCCAGATCCCACATTAGCCAAATGCACAAAGGTGAGGCAATCACAAGGTGACACATGCCCACTAGGTGGCACAAGCGTCTGGAGTTCGATTGAAGTGGCTGAGGCCCTGACACGCCAATTCTCTATCTCTCCTCTCTCTCTCTCTCTCTCTCTCTCTCTCTCTCTCTCTCTCTCTCTCTCCATAATTTGAAGACATTTCACAGAACAGTTGGTTGAAGGAGGTAAAATGTAGGTAATAGTGTGCAAAACATGGACGGATCTATAGAAGAGGAAGGAAAGGAGAAAAAGATATAACATGGACAAAATAATTAGAATTCTTTCAATTAAATGAGCAAAAAGTCTTTCTGTTTTATATTTTATGTTTATGAAAATAAAGTGATGTGTTTTACATTATATATACAACTCTTATTTACATTTATCAAATATCATCTAATTGTACAAATATATTAAATGGTCATAACAAATATAATTTTAGTATCAAAAATATTCAGAGGAAATAAGAATGCTCCCAAAGCCTTTCTTTTTTCACATTTCACATTTAAAATGGATGAAACAGCAACAAAACACAACTAAATGATCTCTAGCTTTCTGTTAATTAATTTAAGCATATATCTTGTGTTTACTAAGTATTTGGGTTAATAACTACAATTGAATTATGAATCCTTAGCAAGCAGACTTTATGCCTACTAATCTCATTGCTTGTTTTGATGATAATGGTAAAAATTAACAATATCATAAAAATTCTAAAAAGTTGAGAAAATATTAAGAATATTCTAGGGACTTCTGGGTAAGATGACAGCATAGTAGCCACACCAAAGCAGCATAGGGAGAAAATAAGCAGGAAAACACCAAAATATATGCTGTTTCACCAAAAAGTGTTCACCAAAAAGTGAAAGTGTATAAGAAATTAACAACCTCGGCAGAAAAGCAAGCAAAACCCAGAGCCTCTAGAGAGCACAGAACCAGGCAGAAGTGGCTCTGGCAGTGGTCCAGGTTCACGCAGCTGCTGGGCTCTGCCTGAGCTACGGGAGATGTCAGGTGAAGGATTTTCCACTCTCATCAGCCTCCTTAGAAAGTCAAGAAACCTGAAGAAGACAACAGAGACCAGCTGAGCAGCTCATAAGGAGGAGGATCGCGGGGACCAGCTATGCAGCTCCAGTACAACCCCAGGCACCCTACACAGCCTCCCTTCCCACAACCGCCAGTGCAGGCAACCACTGGAGATCTAGAGAAAGGAGATCAGCCACACAGCACCCAGCACAAATGATCAGAGCAGCAGACCCACCAACCCAGCCAGCCTAGCCTAGTCCAGCCCACAGCACAGCAAACAGGGACAGAAGCAGGCATGCAACACAGCTGATACCAAAGCCTTCTAAAAGGGTAACAGGGCTTCTGAGTAAGGTGGCCCATAGGAGCCACAACAAACCAGCCTAGGGAGGGATTTAAGCAAAACCACAGCAACATGCTCTCTTCTTCTGAAAAGTGAAGGAGTATAGGTTATTATTAGACATAGAAAATAAGCAGTAGAGACCAAGGTCCACAAGAAAGGAGGAAATGGCCAGAATCCCACTGAGGTGCTGGCAGCCCACCAATCTGAGCGTTCTGCATACCTGCCCGGCACTGCCAACCAGGAATGCCAAGCATCAGCAGCAGAGACCAAACAAGGGGATTTTCCAACCTCATCAGCCTCCTTGCAAAGTCAAGAAATCTGAAGGAGAGACACAAGAAATCAACTAAGGAGCTACTGAAAGGGATACAGGTGGGACTGTGTGAGTAACTCAAGGCTTCCTTCACTCCCCCATTCCCCACCACCAGAACCACGAACCTTAAGCATTCAGCCCCCAGTGGCAGTGCATCCAGAACAGCTGACCAGAACTACAGCTCCACAGCACAACATTGAAGGATCAAGGGATCAAAGTGGGCACTCAGCATTGGTGAGATTGGAAGCCACTCCAAAAGTAATGAGGCCAACTGGCAAAAAAAAAAAAAAAAAAAACAGGTACATAGGCCTGCACTGGAAGAGCTAATCTCTCTCTCCATGCCAGGGCAGGTTATAGATTACATATTCTTGGTTTATTCTTGGTTGGATTTATCATTTTCAAATATGATTTGAAAATATCATTTTCAAATATGAAAAAATCATTTTCAAATATGAAAAAATGTACTTGGGGGTTGAATATTGTTGTGTCTGATGCTTTCAGATTTATAGGGCCTTTGTCTTTTCCTTCTGTCATTATTGGGGGCAGAGTCTGATTCAGATCCAGGCTGACCTAGAACCCAATTCAGAACACAATCCTCTACCTCCCAGATGACAGGATTAAGGGTGAAGAAGAACACTTAGGGATTTTGGCTTTATAAGACTATCTGTTTGCTTTAATCCCCACAGTTGCATACTCTGTGCTGGGTCTTATTGAATGTATATACTGCTCAGTTGAAGTTTAGAATTTGCCAGGAAATTGTTCCACCCAGTCCACTACAATACTAATTTAGCAAGCTAACTCAACACCTGGGATTATTTCCAAGGTTGGATCAGGGTACAAGAGCTACACTTGCACCTTAAACTCATATCCTGGAAGTATATAAAGGTGTATCACCACATCTAAGAACACTGCAAATAAGTAGAAAACCCAACATCAAATAAATTCAGGATGCAAAAGTCGCTACATTATAATACAAGAAACACAAAGAATCAAGACAACACAATCCCATCAAAAATTATAAATCCATCAGAAGTGATCACCAATGACACTGTTTTAGATGAAATGTCTGACAAAGATTTCAAAAAAAATGATTTTATCTATACTCAAAGAAATCAAAGGAGGGCTGGAGAGATGGCTTAGTGGTTAAGCGCTTGCCTATGAAGCCTAAGGACCCCGGTTCAAGGCTCGATTCCCCAGGACCCACGTTAGCCAGATGCACAAGGGGGCACATGCATCTGGAGTTCGTTTGCAGTGGCTGGAGACCCTGGTGCGCCATCTCTCTCTCTCTCTCTCTCTCTCTCTCTCTCTCTCTCTCTCTTTCTTTCTCTCTCTGTTGCTCTCAAATAAATAAATAATTTTAAAAAAAGAAATCAAAGGAATCAAAGAAGAAAACAAAGGAATTAAAGAAGAAAACAAACTGCTGAAGAGAACACAGGAGAACAGCTTAAAGAAATAAGGAGGTCATTACAAGACATGAGAAAGGATATAGAAATATGAAAAAATAAAAAAGGCTGAAATTCTAGCTCTGAAGAACACAGTCAGTCAAACAAAAAACTCTGTGGAATGTCTCACCACTAGAATTGATAAAGGAGAGAACAGAATATCTGAAATAGAAGATCAGGTAGCAGACCTAACACAAGAAAGACAGGCTAATAGGAAGGTATGAATGGGAATTTAAAGATATCCAGGACACTATAAAAAGATCAAACATAAGAATTCAGGGTATAGTAGAAGGAGAAGAATTTCAATCCAGAGGCTTAGTAGGCATTTTCAACAAAATCATAGAAGAAAATTTCCCCAAACTGGGAAAGACATGCCAATACAGATACAAGAAGCTTTTAGAACACCAAACAAACAAAACCTGGAAAGATCCTCTCCAAACCATGTTATAATTAGACTACTAAACATGCAAACCAAAGAATATATTGAAAGCAGGTAGAGAGAAAAACCAAGTCACCTACAAGGCAAGCCCATCAAAATAACAGCAAATTACTCAACACAAACTTTACAACTCAAAGAACTTGGAATGTTCTGAAAGATAACAACTGTCAACCAAGATTACTTTATCCAGCAAAGCTATCTATCAAAATTGATGGAGAAATGAGGACATTCTGCAACAAAAACAGGCTACAGGAATTTATGACAACTAAACCAGTTGTACAGAAAATACATGAAGGAATCCTTCATGCTGAGAGAAAACAAAACACACACATGAGGAAATACGAAAAAAATAAACTATACTCAAATAACAGTTAAAACAATTGAGTAAAGGGAAAACCAGGAAGCACTACAAAACAAGAAGTATGGTGACAATAAATACATACATTTCAAATATAACTCTTAATATCAGTGGCCTCAATGGCACAACCAAAAGACAAAGGCTTGCAGACTGGATTAAAAGGCAGTATCCTGCCATTTGTTGCCTCCAGGAAACTCATCTCTCAATAAAAGATAGACACTGTCTTAGGGGAAAGTATAGAAAATGGCATTTCAAGTAAATGGGCCTAGGAAACAAGCAGGGGGTTGCTATCCTAATATCTGACAGGATAGACTTCAAACCAACATCAGTGAGGAAATATATGCACCTAAAATGGGAGCTCCCAATTTCATCAGACGAACACTATTAGACTTAAGGTGACAGGTAACACCAAGCACAATTGTAGTGGGTGACTTCAATACCCCACTCTCATCAATTGACAGGTCATCCCAGCAAAAAGTAAAGTGAGACATCTGGATTAAATGATGTCATGGAACAAATGTACCTAAGAGATATCTCCAGAACATTCCATCCAAATGCTGCAGAATATCCATTTTTCTTAGCAGCACATGGATCATTCTTTAAAATAGACCATATAATATGCCACAAAGCAAATCTTAACAAATACAGGAAAATTGAAATAATCCTTTGTACTCTATCTGACCACTATGGGATTAAGCTGCAAGTCAGCAGTGAAAAACTATGGAGCATACAAAAATTCCTGGAGACTAAACAATACACTATTGAATAATCAATCGGTCATTGGAGAAATCAAAAAGAAATCAAGAAATTCATAGAATCAAATGATGATAAGAATACATCATACCAAAACCTTTAGGACACAATGAAGGCAGTCCTAAGAGGGAAATTTATAGCTCTAAGTGCCTATATTAAGAAATTTGAGAGTTCACAAGTAAACAATTTAATCCTCACCTTAAAGCCTTGGAAAAAGAAGAAGGCAAACCAAAAATCAGTAGATGGGAAGAAATAATAAAGATTAGGGTAGAAATTAATGAAATACAAACCAAAAAACAAAAACAAAAACAATCCAAAGAATCAGTGAAACAAAGAGTTGGTTCTTTGAAAAGATAAACAAGATTGATAAACCCTTAGCAAATATGACCAAAAGAAACAGAGAAGAGACACAAATTAATGAAATTTGGGATGAAAAGGGCACCATTACAACAGACACCAAAGAAATTCAGAAAATTATAAGACATACTTTAAGAATATATATTCCTCTCAGTTTGAAAATATGAAAAAAAAATGATGACTTTGTTGATTCATATGACCTAAAAAAATTAAATCAAGATGAGGTAAACCATTTAAACAGACCTATAACATGTACAGAGACCCAAGCAGTTATAAAAAGTCTCCCAACTGAAAAATGTTCAGACCCAGATGGACTAACTGGTGAATTTTACCAGACCTTCATGGAAGAACTAACACCACTGCTTCTCAGACTTTTCCATAAAATAGAAAAGAAAGAAATTCTACTAAACTCCTTCTATGAAGCCAGCATCACCCTCATACCAAAACCAGACAAAGGCAGAGCAAAAAAAGAAAATTATAAACCAATCTCCTTCATGAATATTCATACAAAAATTCTGAGCAAAATATTGGCAAACAGAATACAAGAGTATATCAAAAGGATTATTCACCTCAACCAAGTAGGCTTTATCCTAGAAATGTAGGGATGGTTCAACATATGCAAATCAATAAATGTAATACATCATATAAATGGTCTGAAGGACAAAAATCACATGATCATCTCAATAGATACACAAAAGGGAGTCTACAAAATCCAATATCCCTTCATGGTAAAAGTATTACAGAAACTGGGATAGAAGGAACATATCTCAACATAATAAAGCCAACATAACGCTAAATGGGGAAAAAATGAAGCTTTTACACTAAATTCAGGAACAAGACAAGGGTATACACTGTCCCCACATTTAATTAATATAGTGTTGGAAGTCTTAGCTATAGCAATAAGGCAAGAGATACTCATAAAAGGGATACAAATTGGAAGGAAGACAACAAATTATCATTATTTGGTGATGATATGATTCTATACACAGAGAACCCGAAGTACTATACCAGCAACCTGTTAGAGCTGATAAACACTTTTAGCAACATAGAAGGATACAAAATAAACACACAGAAATCAATAGCTTTCCTATATACTAACAACAAACATGTGGAGCATGAAGTCAGGGAATCTCTCATACTCACGATTGCCTCAAAAATAAATAAATAAATAAATAAAGTACCTTGGAATAAGCTTAACCAAGGAATTGAAGGATCTCTACAATGAGAACTTCAAAACACTCATGTGAGAAAATGCAGAAGACACAAGAAAATGGAAAGATATTGCATGTTCTTGGGTCGGAAGAATCAATATTATGAAAATGTCAACCTTACCAAAAGCAATCATATATTTATTTAATGCAATCCCCATCAAAATTCCAATGGAATTCTGCATAGAAATGGGAAAAACAATCCTAGAAATCATTTGGAAGCACAAAAAACCTCAAATAACTAACACAATATTGAGCAACAAAAATAAGGCTAGTGGTATCATCAAACCTGATTTTAATCTATATTACAAAGTCATAGTAACAAAAACAGTATGGTACTGGCACAAAGACAGACATCTAGAACAATATAACAGAATAGAGGACCCACATGTTAACCCAGGCAGCTACAGCCATCTGAATTTTTACAAAAAAGCAAAAAAAAAAAAATCATTGGAGAAAACATAGCCTCTTCAACAAGTGGTGCTGGGGAAACTGGATATCTATATGTAGAAGGATGAAAATAGATCCTTGTCTTTTGCCATGCACAAGAATCAAGTCCAAGTAGATCAGACACCTTAATATCAGACCTAAAACTCTAAAATTGCTAGAGGAAACCCTTCAACATATTGGCATAGGCAGTGACTTTCTGAATATAACCCCAATTGCTCAGGAAATAAAACCACCCATCAACCACTGGAATCTCTTGAAGCCACAAAGCTTTTGTACAGCAAAGGATACTGTGAATAGAGCAAAGAGACAACCTATAGAATGGGAGAAAATCTTTGCCAGCTACACATCTGACAGAGGATTAATACACAGAATATACAACGAACTAAAAAACCAGAACAATAAGAAATCAAACAACCCAATTAAAAAATGGGCTATGGAATTAAATAGATAGTTCTCATCAGAATAAATACAGACCACATATAAACATCTAAAAAAGTGTTTTACATCCTTGGATATCAGGGAAATGCCAATTAAAACTACTTTGAAGCCAGGTGTGGTGGCACATGCCTTTAGTCCCAGCACTTAGGAGGCAGAAGTAGGAGGATTGCTATGAGTTCGAGGCCACCCTGAGATTACACAGTAAATTCCAGGTTAGTCTGAGGTAGAGTGAAATCCTACTAGAAAAAAAAAAAAAAACTACTTTGAGATTCCATCTCACTCCTGTCAGAATGGCTACCATCAAGAAAACAAATGACAAGAAATGTTGGTGAGCATGTGGAAAAAGAGGAACCCTTCTACACTGTTAGTGGGAATGTAATCTGGTACAGCCATTGTGGAAATCAATGTGGAGGTTCTTGAGACAGCTAAAAATAGATTCACCATATGATCCAGCTATAGCCACTCCTAGGCATGTATCCTAATGACTCCTCTCACTACTTTAGAGATACTTGCACAACCATGTTTATTGCTGCTCTATTCACAATAGCTAGGAAATGGAACCAGCCTAAATGTCACTCCACAGATGAATGGATAACAAAGATGTGGTACATTTACACAATGGAGTTCTATTCAGCAGTTAAAAAAAAATGAAATTTTCAGGGAAATGGATGGATCTGGAAAGGATTATACTAACTGAGGTAACCCAGGCCCAGAAAGCCAAATGTTGCATGTTTTCTCTCATCTGTGGGTCATAGCTACAAATATATAGACTTGCGTGTGAGCTGGAACCAAAAATTGGTAGCAGAGGTCAGTAAGCTAGAAAAAGGTTATAAGGGAGGGAGGAGAGGGAAGGACTTAAGAGGATGGTATTGTATATATGTAAGTAGAAGAACAGATTATAGGGCGGGGGAAAGGCTTAAGAGAGGCCAGGGAAAGAGATTGTGTAAAAGAAGGGCAGGGGGAGGGTCAATCAAAATTCAAGATATTCTGAATAAGACATAGGAAAACATACTTTTTTTAATAATGGCACATCCAGAAGCCATAGATTGTTACTAGAAATTTTTCAGTGCCAGGGATGTGATACCTTCCAGTGAGTTGTTGGCCAGGGAGGTCCCTGTTGCCTCCAAAACATTACAGACTATTGCCAAGGCCCTTGGTTTCCCTTGAGATGGTAAGACCCTGTTGCTGAAAACTTCATATGAGTGGCAAAGTCACTGAGAAATTAAACTGGTGCTGAGCAGCAAACCTTCTCCCTGTAGCCCAGCCAACTAAAAGCTGGTAAAAGCTGTACTGCATGCAGCCCAATGGAAGACAGAAGTCATCAGTGGTGAAAACAGTGGACACTAGAAGCCTCAAGTTTGGCCAGACAGGCCAAATGACCAAGCAAGTGCAATAGTGGCATGTCTGCTCTGGGGGAAACCAGCTGCTCTCTAATTGGAATGAAGGCCCACTCTATGGGAGGGAAATGCCTTGGTACTGAAATCCTAATAAAAAGCCTATGGCAGGGGAGGTCATGAGCCTTAGGAGTATAAAGCCTGCTCTTGTTTGGCTAAATGTACATATTTCTCACCAAACTTCCCTGAAAGCACTACACTTAATGTTCATAGTCATATATTAATTCTACTCTTACTTCTGGTTCGCAAAACTTCTCTTTTCAGATGGCGATGACCACTAGGATGACACAAAAGGCAACATAGTGCTGAGAGAGGATGGAAGAGTGTCAAGCACTGAAACATCTCTATCACACACTCCAAGGCTTTTGGTCCATTGCAGAAGAGGTGGTAGAAATAATGTAAGAGCCAAAGGAAGGGTACCACTCCTTACAATGCAACTGTATATCCATGGCTTTGCAATACCTAGAAATACCTTCACAAGACCCTCACAATAGGAGAAAAAGATGATGACATCACATTAAAAGAGAGACTAATGGAAAGAGGGAGGGGATATGATGGAGAGTAGAGTTGTGAAGGGGAAAGTGGGGAAGGGGAGGGAACTATCATGGTTTATTGTCTGTAAGTATAGATGTAGTCAATAAAAAATTAAATTTTTTTAAAAAGATTACATGGCCTATTTATACCAGGTCAATACCCCAGAAAAGCCTGATACGTAGGCCTGCATTGGAAGCGCTAATTGTACCTTCCATGTCAGGGCAGGTTATGTGTTAAGATTTGAGTGATGGTTGACTTTGCCATTCTCAAATAAGTTATATTTTGGGTTGTACTTTGTTACTTCCTGATTTATAGTGCCTTTGTTTTCTGTCATTCTTGGGGAAGTACCTCACTTATACCCAGGCTGACCTGGAACCCTTTATAGAACAGAAATCTTAGACTCCCAGTTGACAGGATTAAGAGTATGGGGAAAAACACACCCTTATGGACTTTGACTTTGTTAGACTATCTGTTTAGTTGAATACCCACTCGTGCATAAATATTCCATGCTGGTTTTGATTGAATGTATATATTGTTGAATTGGATTTTAGAATTTGCCTGTATTTTGTCCCACCCAGCCTACTAGAATAGAATATCTGGCAAACCCAACACCTAGGGTCACTTCTGCTATTATTCTGGAAGTCATTTAAGAGCCATGCACAAGAATCAAGTCCAAATAGATCAAAGACATTAATATCAAATCTGAAACTGCTACAGAAAAAAAGTAGGGGAAACCCTTCCACATATTGGCTTAGGCAATGACTTTCTGAATATAACCCCAAGTTGATCAGGAAATAAAACCACTAATCAACCACTGGGATCTCATGAAATTAAAAAGCTTTTGTACAGCAAAGGACACTGGGAATACAGCAAAGGTCAACCTACAGAATGGGAGAAAAATCTCTGCCATCTGACAGGGGATTAATATCTAGGATATAGACAGAACTCAGAAAACTAAATAATAAGAAATGAAATAACCCAATTAAAAAATGGGCTATGGGGTCTGGAGAGATGACGGCTTAACAGTTAATGTGATTGCTTATTGGGAGACAAAAGTCATCAGTAACAGAAAACAGTGGACACCACAAGCCTTAAGTTTGGCCAGCCAGGCCAATGGCTGAAACAGATGCAATGGTGGCATGTCTATTATGGGGGAAACCAACCACTGTCTAGTTGGACTGGAGGTCCACTCCATGGAAACCAAAAAGCCTATGGCAGGGGAGGTCACGAGACCTAGGAGGGCAATGCCTGCTCTTGTCTGGCTAAATGCATATATTATGCTCACCAAACTGCCCTGTAAGCACTTTACTTAACATTCATACACATATATTAATGCTACTCTCACTTTTGCTTAGAGAAGCTTCTATTTTCAAATGGCAGTGACCATTAGGATGACCCAAAAGGCAACATAGTGCTGATAAGAAGTGACAGAGGAGTATTCAGCACTGAAATATCTCTATCATATCTTCCAAGGCTCAGGGTCCATTGTGAAAGAGGTGGCAAAAAGAATGTAAGAGCCAAAGGAAAGATAGGACTGCTTACAATGCAATCATTCAGACAGAAATTTGCCTCCATATCCATGACCTCACTGTGCCTAGCACTACCTTCACAAGACCTTCATAATAGGATGAAAAGAAGATGCTGTCAAAATAAGACAGAGATCAAGCTGGGCGTGGTGGTACATGCCTTTAATCCCAGCACTCGGGAGGATCGCCGTGAGTTCGAGGCCACCCTGAGACTCCATAGTGAATCCCAGGTCAGCCTGGGCTAGAGTGAGACCCTACCTCGAAAAAACAGAAAAACCAAAAATAATAATAATAATAATAATAATAATAATAATAAGCAGAGATCAATGGAGAGAGGGAGGGGATATGATGAAGAGTGGATTTGTGAAGGGGAAAGTGGGAGGGGAATTATCATGGTTTATTATCTGTAAATATGGAAATTATCCATTAAAAAAGTTTTGAAGATAAGGATGTCAAGGTCATCCTCATATACATAACTAGTGTGAGACCAGCCTTAGCCATACGAAACCCTAATTCAAAATAATAATAATAATAATAATAATAATAGTAACAATAGGGGCAGGGAGATGGCTCAGCAGTTACAGGTGTTCTCTTGCAAAGTCTGCTTGCCCAAGTTCAATTCCTTAGCACCCACATAAATTCAGATACAAGAAGTGGCAGGAGCATCTGGAGTTCTGTTTGCAGCAGCAAGAGACCCTGGTGTGTACACATATGTACACATGCACACACACGTGCAAATAAATATTTTAAAAGAATAAATAAAAACTGTTTTAAATTCTGTTTAACTTACTTCTCAGCAACCAAGTGTGTTTGGATAGAACAATATTTGAAGTGCAATAGGAAGAGGGTGCTAGAGAGATAGTTCAGAAGTTAAAGGCATTTGCTTGCAAAACTTGGTAGCCCAGATTCAATTCGCAGTACCCACATAAAGCCAGTCATACAAAGTGGTGCATGTATCTGGAGTTTGTAGTGATGGGAGGCCCTGATATGCCATGTTCTCTCTCCTTCCTACCTTCCTTCCTTCCTTCCTTCCCTCTCTCCCTCCCTCTATCCTTCACTTCCTCTCTCCCTTTCTCTCCCTCTCTCCTCCCCTCATTTCTCTCTCTCTCTCTCTCTCTCTCTCAATCCCAAATAAGTAATTTTTAAAAAAAGGAATGTATTAGGTTCAGAAAAGGCAGTCATTTACTTCTGTTCAGGAAATGAGGAATTCTTCTCCTACTCAATCACTCAGTAAGAAGAAATGCAACTTGGGCAGCATCAGGCTGTCTTTAAAGTCTTAGCACATAGCAAGAGTGAGTTCAGCAAGTAGCTAAAGAAATGCCAAAGTCCCTCTTGGACCAAATTTGGTCCCTAAAAATGGTCAAGTACAACTGAAATTGATCATGACTTTTAACTTTACCAAATTTGATCAATGAAAATATTCAGAATTTCCTGAAACTTTTTAACATTAATCTTAATACAAAAATGTATGTTTTTCCAGCTGTTAGTCACCTGAAATGTCCTTGATTGTCTTCTAACCCCTATTCAAATGCCAGACATTTTTCAGAGCACAGGTGAACTTCCATTTACCTTGCTTCATCCCTTTTACCAAAAATAGATTTCCATTACATAAACTCCTAAAGAAGGTATTGCTTATTCCACATTTTTTAATATTTTTATTTATTTGCAAGAGAGAGTGAGATAGGTCGAGGCAGATAGAGAGGGGCATGCAAGGACCTCTACCCACTGCAAATGAACTCCAGACACATGCACCACCTTGTACATCTTGCTTTACCTGGGTACTGGGTAATCAAACCTGGGTCCTTTGGCTTTGCAAGCAAGTGCCTTAACCAGTAAGCTATCTCTCCAGCCCTATTCCACATATTTTTGACATCATACCCTTCTTGGTTTGCATTGACTATGATCTGTATGTATTAACATTATTTTTATTAAGAGAATCTCTTCAACATCCAAGTTAAGGAATTTAGTGTGCCACATCCTAAAGTAGTAAGTTGAATCCATTTTGTGTGTACTAACCTTGTGTCTATAATTCTCCAAAGGTAAACGTCTTTGACAGGTGGAACAGTCAAAATTTCCTTGATAATAGATACAATTTCATCACCTTTTCAGAAGAAATCATATATCATTCAATCATACAAAATATGTATGCTTTTAATATTTATAAATTATTGTCTCACTGTACCTCTTACCTTTTCCAACAATTTTAATAAAGCCACAGTCTCCCTTTTAATTATATGGAATCCAGTTTGGTATCACATAGACCTCATACTACACTTGTCATTGTTATTAGAATGATTAAGGAAATGAGAATGTAACCATGGACAGTTACAGAGATGCAGGATTAGAAGCCATGTAAGAAAAGATAAGCATAGAAAATACTTCTCCTATTTATATCTAAGACCTCTCTATGTTTTTTTTATTTATTCATTCAATAAATATTGAATAACTACTGTGTACTAGTCATTTCTGTGCACTATTTCAGATAGGCCATGGTTTCTTGGTGACATGGAACTTATATTTCACTCTAGATGAGATCATGAAAGTTGACAGTGGACATGGCCATAGACTTGTATTCCACTCTCAGAAAGAAACAAGAGGATGCTTATGATACAAGAAGGGTCTCTCATGTTTACTTCTTCTCTTGGACTCTACAACTCTTTTTTTTTTTTTCTTTAAGAATGGGTCTGCTTGGGGAAAAATACAACTACATTGATAGGGCATATTAAAGAAGCAAAGAAACTAAAGGAAGGAGCCAGAACAATTTGGGCAACAAAATAATAAGGCAGTACTTGATTATAACCCAAAGTCTAAAGTAAATATCCAATAATCTATACTGATGAAAAGAAGTGATTCTATAGAAGTCTTCCAAATAATTTAAATAGATACTCTTCCTAAAGAAGAGGAACATAACTTCCCACTAATTAGGCCTGAGGTATGCAAAGTGACTTCCTGCCGAAGAGTATAGTACAGAAGCAATGTGGAGAAGAGGAAATCTCCACACTGGGGAAACCTAACAAGTTTTCAGCCAGATGATCCAAGCCAACATCAACAATTATATTTGTTGATCTTCAGTTTCTTTGCCATGGCATCTAAAAATGGCACTTTATCTCTGTGGTCTTCCATAAAATGTCAGAAAAATTCTAACAGTTGAACACCCTACAAAATATTTGACAAAGACTCCTCGTAACTGTCAAAGTCATCAAAAATGAGAAAAGTCTGATGTTCTGTTACAGACAAAAGGAACCTAATATAACAACTCAGTTGGCATCCTATGTAGGATCCTGGAATAGAAATGGCTAGTAGATAAAAGTTTTAAAAGTATGAGTGAGCTGTGGGCTGCATTTAATAATTTATCAGTATTGGTTCTTTTATCATATCAAATGCCTCAGAAGGTACTGCTTTATTATTCTGTTGCTTAAGTTGTAAAAACAACTTTTTTCATTTTGTTTCTTTGCTTCTTTAATAACACTCCACTGTTAATCACTTATCAGTAGATATCATAAAGAAGAAAAACTGGGCATGGGGAATGTAGCAAGAATCCTCTGTGTTATTTTCTCAGTTGCTCTGTGATTACTGTTCTTTAAAATGTATTTCAAAAAGGTTTGTTCAAAGAAAATAGAATTCTTAAGTTAAATGACAATGACCTGTGCCAACCTAAATGATAGATTTTTAAGAATTAAAGATATCTTTTGCAAGTCTGTTATATGCGTGCATAGAAATGTCATAATGGAACTATTACTTTGTGCAATGAATATGTGCTAATAAAGAAAGGGTCACTGTTGCAGTCCACTCAGTGCAATGACAGCATCAGCTCCACTGTGCTCTCTTCAGTGCTCTCCTCTTCAGACTGCTGATGGCCTGTGTTTGGTGCTCCCATTGCAACTTCCTCGCCAATGTCTCTGGAATGACTTTTCTTAAATATATATTTAACTTTTGTTCTTGAACATGACAACAAAAGGTCTTTATCCCCAGTACCCAGAGCCCCAGGGAGCACGTTGTCAGCACAATTGATCCCAAAGTGACTGTTACAAGGACAGAAAGTTTCTTTGGAGGTTTAAAAGCCTCCACAAAGCTAATATGCTTCCTGCTTAAGTAATCATTTCTCCTGAGAACCTAAAGAGCCTAAAAAGTTCTCTGACTACATATTTTATTCACAATTTAATGAGCATTTGAAAGTATGTTCAGCATTTTGCTAATCTCCCTCTGGGCAATACAACAATAGGTCTAAGACACATAACCATGATCTTCAGATTTGAACTCAAGCACTTCATCCACTGAGCCATGTCTCCAGCCCCCAGCCTCATTTCTTACATACACCTTTCATAGTCTTTCTAAAATAATCTTCAAATCCCTCAAAAGTTCTTCAGTAGCTTCCTATTGAGAATATATTAAAGCCAACACTCCTTAAAACAGAATTACAAGACTTCAGTAGTTTGGGGCTGCAATTTCTTCCCACTGTCCTCTCCAATACATCCCCATAGCTCTGTCCAGCCACATGCAGTCACTCTCTAGGTCTTTGCAGTTCAGTCTCATCAGTCTGGAGGGTCTTTCCTCCTTCACCTACCAAGTGTACATTCACCCTTCAAGGCCCAAACAACAACAATGAAAAAACAACTTTTTCTTTTAAAAGAATAACAGAGCTTGCACTTGTATCAAGGATGCAAAGACGGTTTGATATCATTAAATGTATTGTATTTGTCATGTCACTTACATAAAAAAAGAGGGAAGATGTATGGTTGTTGGCTTCACTCAGTTTATTTTACTAGACATGCTAATTTACCAGGTACAAATATTTTTTGAGGCAGGCCCCACAGAATGGCCTTTTTATGTGAAAGAGCAAGAGAGAGAGAGAGAATTGTCACACCATGGCCTCCAGCCAGTGCAATCAAACTCCAGATGTGTGTGTCCCTAATGTACTGTCATCCTTTTTTAGGACTCAGTTCCTAAAATAATTGTTAACAGTGCTTTTTGGTAGTAATAACTATATGAATCAATCAGATGCCTCTGTATTCTCTCATGGGTGAAATTTTAAATTTAATAACTTTGGAAAAGAGTTTCAGGGATAAGATAGTACATTTCTAAGGAAAAAAGGATAAGACAGTACATTAGGGGGAGAATAGAGTTTTCATATATGATATCTTGGAGAAAGATTCCATTTTCTCAACATAGCAAATATGTCTCCCTAATGTTCTCTATTGTTTATTTTCTAATCTTGGCTCTCTGACATTTTCATATGTACCCCACATTACCCTCCCTATCCCCTTCAACCTCAGTGTATTCCTTCTTCTCCTCATCTCTTACTAGTAGTGGCTGTGCCACAGAAAAGAATAACTCTTCCTCTCCAGAAACCTTTGACTGTCATTAACCCATTAGGGAGGGGATAGCCTCCCATGTCCTTGCCCTATTTATTACAGAATGTCGAGTGGCCCATCATGACCAGGTAATCACACCAAGTATCAGTTCATTTATGAGAACAATGGCTTAGTCATGATCTGGATGCCAGAGTACCACAGTACGTCTCCCCACCTCCCAGCTCTTACATTCTTTCTGTCCTATCTTCCACATAGTTCCCTGAGCCCTGGAGGGCATAATATGTATGTCTTATTGAGGGTCTATCACTCATTAGACACTTATTTTCAGCACTTACTTTACCAGTTACAATTCTCTGCATATACTATATCCCACTACCAAATGTGTGTGTGTGTGTAAGCTTTTGTGGTGCTGTGGAGATAGATCAGTAGTTAAAAGCACTTGCTTGCAATCCTGCTGACTCAAGTTCGAGTCACCAGATTCCAAGCCTCCATGTAAAGACAGACACAAAGTGATGCATACAGATCCCCAAACACATACAGCAATGAGAAGCAGAGCCAGGAGAAGCTGGAAGCTTGCAGACCAGCTGCACTGGCACATACAAAGTGGAAGGGGGAAAAAAAAACTTTTCTATGATTGGGCTGAGAACAGAACTGATCTACTTGTCTGTAGTGTGTTAGTTGCATTCTCCTTACTAAAACAAAATATTTGACAAAAATCTGAGAAAAATAACTTAAGGAAGGAAGGGTTTATTTCAGCTTAAAGTTCCAGATTACAATGCATCATGACAGGGAAGGCATGGTGGCAGGAGTTGGTCAATTCAGTACAATAGTCAGGAAGCCAAACAATGATTAATGCTATATTTCAGCCAGCTCTCTCCATGTTTTATAGTTCAGAACCCTGCCCTCAGTTAATATGGGTCTCTCCAACCTCAGTTTACCTAGTCAAGATAATCCCTCATGGGCGATTCTAGGTCCTATCAGCAATATAAAATATAACAAGTCCACCATCCATCAACTTTATAGCCAAACATTCTGTGTAAGTCATAACCTTCCACCTCTTATCTCCATAAGTTCACAGCCACCTCATAATGCAAAATACATTCAGCCCAACTTCAAAAATCCTCATAGTCATTAATATTTCCAACACTGCTCAACAGCCTAAAGTCTAAAGTATCATCTGAGACTCAAGGCACTCTCCTAACTGTGCAGCTTATAAAATCAGAACACAAGTCATATACTTCCAGCATATAATGGCACATAATAAGCATTCCCATTACAAAAGGAGGAGCAAGGAATGATTGGACCAAAGTAAGACCAAAACTGAGCACAACAAACACCATGGAGCTGAGCTCCATGCCCAGTATCTGGGACTCATGACAAATTTATGTGGGCTCCCAAAAGCTTGGATAGCTCCATCCCTCCAAATGTGCTGCCTGTAGCCCTTTGTTTGGGCAGGATCTACCCAGAGCCTGTAACTTTTCTAGCAGATGCCCATGGTCCTGGCATTCCTAACATCCTGGGGTCTCCATTGGAACTTACAATTCATCTTCACAGCTTCACACAATGGCCTTTGTACAGACACTCTGTATCCCATTGTTTAGCCTCACCAGCTCTCTGGAACTGTGGAGCAATACTGTATGACACCATTGTTATATGACATAGTCTTCCAAGGAACATAACTATTGTCATCTTTATAGAAGCAGCTGTGACCATACTATACATGAGGCTGTCATATCGGGCCTATTGACATTTTCCTACAGAAGGAGAGGGTCAGGGAAAGATATTCAGACCGTCATCTGAGAACTCAAGTAAACCCTGCACTAGCTATGCACAACAATGCATGAAGTGGCAAGGCCTCAGACAGAAGAAAAGAGTATATAGAGGGTAATATATCAAGAGTTGGTAAGCACAGGACATCCAGCCATGGGGAGGTTGTTATCCATGTTGGGATAAAACCTTTCAATACAGCTTCTTGGAAGTCTCCACACTCCTATAAGTAACCTCTTGCCATGCTCTATCAAAAAGCCCCATAAGACTGGGGAGATGGCTTAGCAGTTAAGGCGTTTACCTGTGAAGTCTGAGGATCCAGGTTCAATTCCCCAGTACACATTTAAGTCAGATGCATAAGGGAGCGCATGCATCTGGAGTTTGTCTGCAGTGGCTAGAGATCCTGGCATGCCCATTCTCTCTCCCCACCCCCTCTCTCTCTCAAAATAAATAATAATTTTTAAAGCCTAATAAACTCATTGGTTTGCCAAAGTAAAGTTTAATGGAATCAGCCTTTAGTTTGTCAAGGGTTCCCTGCCTAGGGGAGTAAGCACTCATCAGCTTCTCCCCAAAAAAGAGTTCACCATGCAACAACCCTATATCTTGCATCTTTCATTCTTATAAAAAGAAGTTCCATGTGGGCAGCGGTTCCAAGTTCTAATGAAGCCTGGCACATATAGAACACAGCTGTAGCAGCCTCTGTGAGCTCACCTTGGGGAGAAGAGACCTCCTTCACCATTCTTCCTTCAGACACTTTTCTTTCAAAAGAAAGAAGGAAAGAGATAAAGAGAGAGAATTGGCACACCAGGGCCTCTAGCTACAACTGAATGCAAGACATGTGTGCCACCTTGTACACAAATGCCACATTGTGTGCATCACCTTGTACATCTGACTTAAGTGGGTTCTGGGGAGCTTAACTTAGGTCCTTAGGCTTCACAGGCAAGTGCCTTAACTGCTAAGCCATCTCTCCAGCCCATCTACTTCAAACTTTATATTTTTCAAATCTTTCTGCTCTCTTTCTCCCTGATGTTATAGATCTGAATCAGAGAATCAAAGAGAAACCATGCCATAGACTCCATGATTTTCTACCTTAAATTTCTACCACCAAGCACACTAGTCCATTACTTTTAATTTCAATTCCACTGTAGTTCTCAGGACATAGGCAGAATGAAGCCATTTGCTTTGCCATAATATCGCATGAATTGTCTCTAACCCAGTTCCTAATAGAGCCCTTGTACCTTTCTGGAACTTCATAAGCCAAGCCTCCATAGTCCACATTTCTCTCATCTTTCTGGTCTTTTAAACTCCCACCAGCGTGGCTCAATAAGTTCTGCTTTCATCATCGTAAAGCTTCTTTAGCCCAAAGTTCCAAAGTCTTACACAGTCCTCCTACAAACCAGTTCCACAAGCCTAGAAACCACATGGTCAGGTTTATCACAGCAATGGCATCACATCTCAAAACCAATTTTCTGTACCAGTTATCTTCTTGTTGCACAGATAAAATATCTCAAAGGTCAGTTTTAGAAAGGAAGGGTTTATCTCAGATTATAGTTCCAGGTTATACTCCATCATGCCATCAAGAAAGAAATGGTAGGGAGAGCTGGTCAATTCAGTCCAACACTAAGGACACAGAGAAATGTAATGAATGCTGCTGCCCAGCAGTTCTTTCATTTTTATATTGTCTAGGACCCTGCCCACAGTTAAGGTGGTTCCTCTCACCTCAATTAACCTATATCAAGATAATCTTTCACAGGTGAGTCTAGGTCCTTTCAAGTTGATAATCAATATAATCTGTCACATATAAATATAAGTATTTAGGAGGTATTCTCTCCTACTATTGACTTTTGATCTGATTTTCAGTAGGAGTCATGTATTGACTCTCTGTAGATCAGGCCTCAAATCCCATCACAGAGCTATTGGTTACAACTTTCATGCCACTATTGACCAGACAGCACATCTTGCTTTGAGAGTCAGCATTGAGGAATGCAGGATTCAACACTGGGTGGTACTGTTGGTGACTTTCCCCTTCCAGTAGCCTTCAGAGCACCGTCTAGTACTAATGACTACTAGCCAGCAGGAGGGAAGCTTCTGCCTCAGCTCCAGCTTAATTTCTCTACATCCTGTCACATATTCAGCAGTAGGGTCTTACGTTTCATTTCTGGTGGGAAGCCAAGTGCCACGGCAATATTCTGTGTTACTTAGAGAACCTCAGAGGCTTCCCTTAGCGACTCATTGGGAGGTAGATATCCCATGCCTGGAAGTGATATTGTTAATAGTTCATTTGCTACTCGTAACAGCATTGTCTATGTAGGGTAGCTCACTAATTCTATGTTTTGCTAAATATATATAAGTATATATCATATACATAATTAGGTTTACTAAATAGTAGGTTTTCTTCTTTCTGAGTGTGTAGAGTGTGATGGGATGTATGTGTGGTATGTGTATGTGTTCACAGATGGGTGCCCTTTAGACAACAACTAGGATGACCAGAGGAAAAAAAAATTGACTGCTGTCCACAAAATAAATCATCTTATCTATTTGATTCCTAAAGCCATCCTCTGCTGAGGTCACCTCTTGATGAGCATTTGCATGGGACATACACATCCTCTGCTCACTTGTGGAGTTCTATCCACATATATCTTCCCCAGATGTCTTTCTCACCAATTTTCCAAATGTGCTCCTTCCAAGTCTCTAACAACCCAGCCAAACCATTGGCTACAGATCATGAATGAGTATATAACCACATATTCAGACGTTTTGCATTCCAAGAAAAATACACAACCATATGCAGTGTTCATTATGAAGACTTCCCTTCTTCACTGTCCTTCAAAGTTGTTTCATAAAGAGTCTAAAATGCTGCAAATGAACACTTCTAAATGGTACCTGCATAGCATGCAGAACTATCTATAACCCAGGCCCTAGTCCTCTCTTTAGTCAATCAATAACACAGCATGCCCAATGATGCCATAGGTGCATGTTTAGGGACAGGAGACACAGTATTAGGAGTAGGAGCAATAGGCATTTGAACAACTTCTTTATGTAATTTATGCCTTCAGGTCCTGCTCAGGAATAATCACATAAATACCACTTCCATCGGATGATATGCAGAGACATTTAGCTTACCCATAACTGTGGGCTACCTCCACAATGCATGACCTGTATACCTCAACAAGTAGGGGCCAAGGGAGGGGGTAGGTCACGGATGAGCCTAATAATGGTACCAAACTGACTGTATTTGCTGAATACAAAACTGACTAATAAAGAAAAAAAAAGAAAACAGCTGTGTCCTGCACACCTGGTATCGATTTAGGAACCAGCTATGGGTTCCATTCCACTGAGCAGATCAGTTATCCAAACCAAGCACAGGTGGTTTCCCACCATGGCTGTGCACCACTATTGCACTTGTGTGAGCATCACATCAGGTTGTTTGCTGTTGAGTAGCTTAGACCACGAGTTGCCTGGACAAATATTGATCATGTTCCCCCAGTCGCTCATGTAGCACCTTCTGGAACTATACATGCTGTCTGGGGATTGATTCTCTTCCAATTTCCAGCCATGTCACTACATCTTGTATGCCAACAACTTATGGTGTCTTCAGCAGTAGGGGTCTTACCTACTAACCTTTGGTGGGTCATCAAGTACTCTGACAGAAATCTGTCTTCTTTTGGAAAACCTTGTATGTCTCTCTGATCAAGAGCTTACTGTGGATGATAGCCACATGCTAGTACTCAGAGTTACAGGTCAGCACCCAAGGAGCAAAAGAAAAAAAAAAGACAAGTAATATAAAGGAGATAGAGAGAAGAGGGAGAGACAGACAGAGAGAGAGAGAAACAGAAAGAGAAGGAGATTAAAGTCAGTCTTCATCATTCCCTCTTCAGGGCCTTGTGATTCAGGTGTTCCCTCTAAGGGCCTGGTGGAGGTTCAACATTTGGTCTGTCATTTAGGATGTAGACTTTTATGCTACCATTGCCATTTGGGTCCAGTTTTGTGTCCCCCTCCCCCTCACTCACTCTCCCCTCCCTTCCCACCCACCCTATTGTCTGGTCCTTGAGATGCTTGCTAGGTATATTGGCATCTTGGGTAGATTCAGGTTAGGAGTTGTAGATGAGTGAGACTATGTGGCGATTATCTTTCTGTGATTGGGTGAGTCCACTGAGAATGATCTGTTCCAGGTTTGACCATTTTTCTTCAAATTTCATTGTATCGTTTTTCCTTACTGCTGTGTAGAATTCCATCATGTAGATATACCACATCTTAGTTATCTATTTGTCTAATGATGGGCATCTGGGTTGATTCCAACTCTTAGCTATTACAAATTGATCAGCTATAAACATGGTTGAGCAAATCTCTCTGAAGTGAGGCATGGAGCTTTTAGAGTATATGCCCAGTAAGGGAATAACTGAGTCTGTTGGTAAATCTATAGTCAACTTTTTTAAGAGTCTCCATATTGCTTTCCATGGTGGTTGTACCATCTTACATTCCCACCAACAGTGAATGAGGGTTCCTATTTCTCCACATTCTTGCCAGCATTTATTTTCATTTGATTTTTTAATGTTTGCTATCTTTACTGGGGTAAAGTGGAATCTCATAGTTGTTTTAATTTGCATTTCCCTGATGATTAGGGATGATGAACATTTTCTTAACTGTGTGTTTGACATTTGTATTTCTTCCTCTAAGAACTGCCTGACCAGTTCTTTGCCCCATTTTGTGAGTGGGTTGTTTAACTTTTCATTGTTTAGGTTTTTGAGTTCTTTGTAGATCCTAGATATTAGGCCTCTGTCAGTTGTATATTCAGCAAATATTTTCTCCCATTCTGTAGGTAATCTATTGACTCTGCTTATTTTATGTCTGTCTGTGAAGAATCTTTTCAGCTTCATGTGATCCAGAAATTAATTAATTGGAAGTTAGGAAAACAATTAAGAAAATTGATGAAACAAAGGAATTCGCGTTGAGATCAGGAACAAGACAGGGGTGTCCACTCTCACTGCTGCTCTTCAATATAGTGCTGGAAGTCCTAGCTCAAGCAATAAGACAGGAGAAAGAAATTAAATGGATACAATTGGGAAAAGGAGAAGTTAAGTAAGGCAGATGACATGATTCTACACGTAAGAGACCCAAGAGCCTCCATCCCAAAACTCTTAAAGGTGATCATTCAGTGTTTTTAAAGAAGAACTCTAAACCCTTTCTCTGACATTTCAGATATCTAGTTTTCTGCTCCCATTATGAGGGAGCTGAGAGTTTGGGGATGTATTTATGGTGGTTTCTTGCCCCTTACCCTTCCTGTTTCTTCATTGTCTTGGGTATTTGTATAAGTTATTTGTTCCCTTTTTCCCCTGCTCTATTTGGTTGTTTATTTTGTCTTATGTAAGTTCTGAGTTTCATTCAGAAGTGTGACTTATTTCAGGTTTTATGAGTTAGGTCCCGTATTGGATCCTACAGATTTGTTGGCAGTACTCCTTTTGTTCAAGTCAAATGTTGCAGGTTCTCTCTTATATGTGGATCCTAGCTACAAATGTATAGACTTGTGTGTGAGCTGGAACCAAAAATCAGTAGCAGAGGCCCATAAGCTAGAAAAAGGCTATAAGGTATGGAGGGGCAGGTAAGGGATTAAGTAGAACAGATTACAGGGAGGGGAAAGAACTAAGCGAGGTCAGGGGAAGAGATTGTATAAAAGAGGGGTGTGGTGGGTGAATTAAAGTTCAAGATATTCGGGCTGGAGGAACAGCTTAGCAGTTAAGGCACTTGCCTGCAAAGTCTAAGGACCCAGGTTCAATTCCCCAGTACCTATGTGAAGCCATATACAAAAGGTGGTGCATGAAGCTGGAGTTCATTGGCAGTGGCTAGAGGCCCTGGCGTGCCCATTCTCTCTCTCTCTCTCTCTCTCTCTCTCTCTACCTACTTCTCTCTCATAAATAAATAAATAAATAAATAAATAAATAAATAAATAAAACATTTTTTTAAAATCAAGATATTCTAATAAGACATATGAAAATCTATTTTTTTGAATAATGGCACATCCAGAAGCCATAGATTATTACTAGAAAATTTTCAGTGCCAGGGAATGGGAAACCTTCCGGTGAGTTGTTGGCCAGGGAGATCCCTGTTGCCTCCAAAACATTACAGGCTATTGCCAAAGCCCTTGGTTTCCCTTGAGAAACAGATGGTAAGACCCTATTGCTGAAGACTTCACATGCCTGAGTGGCAAAGTCACTGAGAAATCAAGCTGTTGCTGAGCAGAAAACCTTCACCCTGTGGACCAGCCAACTGAAAGCTGGAAAAAGAAGCCTTATGGGAGACAGAAGTCATTAGCAGTGAAAACAGTGGACACTGGAAGCCTCAAGTTTGGCCAGACAGGACAAATGACTGAACGAGTGCAGTAGTGGCATCTGGGAAAAACCAACTGCTCTTTAATTGGACTGAAGGCCCGCTTTATGAGAGGGAACACATGCCTAGTACTGAAACCCAATCAAAAGCCTATGGTAGGGGAGGCCATGAGCCTTAGGAATATAAAGCCTGCTCTTGTCTGGATAAATGCATATATTATTCTCACTAAATTGCCCTGAAAGCACTATACTTAATGTTCATATTCATATATTAATGCTACTCTCACTTCTGTTTAGACAAGTTTCTCTTTTCAGATGGTGATGACCACTGGAATAACCCAAAAGGCAACATAATGCTGAGAAGAAGGGACAGAGCAGTGTCCAGCACTGAAATATCTCACACCCTCCAAGACTCAGGGTCCATCACAGATGAGGTGGCAGAAAGAATGTAAGAGCCAAAGGAAGGGTACCACTCCTTACATACAACTGTTTGGACAGAAATTGACCAAGATATCCAAGACCTCACAGTGCCGAACAAGACATACATACACAAGACCCTCATAATAGGAGAAAAAGATGATGACATTAAATTAAAAGAGAGACTAATGGAGAGGGAGAGGGAATATGAAGGGAGAGAAGAGTTATGAAGGGGAAAGAAATTATAAAGGTCAGAAGTAAACAACTTAAAGCTTCATCTTAAGGCCTTGAGAAAAGAACAATGCAAACCAAAAATCAGTAGATGGGAAGAAATAATAAAGATTAGGGCAGAAATTAATGAAGAGAAAACAAGAAAAGCAATACAAAGAATCAATAAAAGACAGAGTTGGTTCTTTGAAAGGATAAGCAAGATTGATTAATCCTTAGCAAATCTGACCCAAAGACAAAGAGAAAATACACAAATCAATAAAATTAGAGATTACAACAGATACCAAAGAAATTCAAAAATCATAAGGACATACTTTAAGAACATATACTCCACTAAGTTTGAAAATCTGAAAGAAATGGATGATTTCAAATGAGATGAACCATTTATCATTTACCATTTGATCAAAGGAGTTATGAAGAAATATCCCAGCTTAAAAAAAAAAAATCCAGGAACACATGGATTCACTGGTGAATTTTACCAGACCTTCACAGAAGAACTACACCAATGCTTCTCAAACTTTTGCATGTAATAGAAAAGGAAGGAATACTACCACACTCCTTCTATAAAGCCAGCATTACCCTAATAAAACCAAGCAAAAACAGAACAAAACAAAAAAGAAAATTAAAGACCAATCTCTCTCATGAACACAGATGCAAAAATGCTCATCAAAATATTGGTAAATAGAATACAAAAATATATCAAAAAGATTATTCACCATGACCAAGTAGGCTTTGTCCCAGAGATGCAGGGATGGTTCAACATACACAAATCAATAAATGGAATACACTATATAAATGAACTGAAGGACAAAAATCACAAGATCATCTCAATAAATGCAGAAAAGGCATTTGACAAAATCCAATATCCCTTCATGATGAATGTCCTACAGAAACTGGGAATAGAAGGAATATATCTTAACATAATAGAGGCTATTTATGACAAAACTATAGCCAACATAATACTAAATGGGGAAAAACTTGAAGCTTTCCCACTAAAATCAGGAACAAGTGTGTCCACTGTTCCCACTTTGATTTAATATAGTACTAGAAGTCTTAGCTATAGCAATAAGGCAAGAGACACATATAAAGAGATAGAAATTGGAAAGGAAGAAATCAAATTAGTATTATTAGCAGAGGATATAATTCTATACATAAGAACCCTAAAGACTCTACCAGCAACCTGTTAGCACTGATAAACACTGTTAGCAATGTAGCAGGATACAAAATAAATGCACATAAATCAGTAGCCTTCCTATATATTAATAGCAATCAGGCTGATGATGAAATCAGGGAATCACTCCCATTAACATTTGCCTCAAAAAAATACATAAATAAATAAAGTACCTTGAAATAAACCTAACCGCAGAAGTGAAGACTCTCTACAATGAAACCTTAAAATACTCAAGAGAGAAATTGCAGAAAGCACTAGGAAATGGAAAGACAACCCATGTTCTTGGATTGAAAAAAATCAACATTGTGAAAATGTCAATCTTACCAAATGCAGTCCACACATTTAATGCAATCCCCATCAAAATCCCAGTAGCATTATTCATGGAAATAGAAAAAAACAATCCTAAAATTAATTTAGAAGCACAAAAAAAACTCAAATAGCCAAAAGAATTTTGAGCAACGAAAATAAGGCTGGGTATATCACCATACCTGATTTTAAGCTGTATTACAAACCCACAATGACAAAAACAGCATTACATCATGACACAAAGACAGACACATAGAGCTGGAGAGATGGCTTAGTGGTTAAGTGCTTGCCTATGAAACCTAAGGACACCAGTTCGAGGCTCGATTCCCCAGGACCCACGTTAGCCAGATGCACAAAGGGGTGCATGCATCTTGAGTTCGTTTGCAGTGGCTAGAGGCCCTGGTGCGCCCATTCTCTCTCTCTCTCTCTCTCTCTTTCTCTCTCTCTCTCTCTCTCTCTCCCTCTTTCTCTGTCACTCTCAAATAAATAAACAAACAAATTTTAAAAAACAGACACATATGTCAATGGACAGAATAGAGGACCCATATGTAATTCCAAAGAGCTACAGCCATCTGATTTTTGACAAAAATGCCAAAAATATTCATTGGAGAAAAGACAGCCTCCTTAACAACCGGTGCTGGGAAAACTGGGTACCTATATGTAGAAGGATGAAAATAGACCTTTATCTTTCCCATACACAAGAATCACGTCCAAATGGATCAAAGACCTTAATATCAGACCTTTAACTCTGAAACTGCTACAGAAAAAAGTAGACGAAATTCTTCAACATATTGGCATAGGCAATGACTTCTGAATATAACCCCAGTTGCCCAGGAAAAAAAAAACCACAGATCAACCACTAAGACCTAGTGAAATTACAAAGCTTTTGTACAGCAAAGGACACTGTTAAAAGAGCCAAGAAACAACCTACATAATGGGAGAAAATCTTCTACAGCTATACATCTGACAGAGGATTAATATTCAGTATGTACAAAATACTCAAAAATAAATAATAATAAATCAAGTAACCCAATTAAAAGATGGGCTATGGGGCTTGAGAGATGGCTTAATGGTTAAGATACTTGCCTGCAAAGCCAAAGGACCCAGGTTTGATTCCTCAGGATCCCCGTAGTCCAGATGTACAAGGTGGTGAATGCATTTGGAGTTCGTTTGCAGTGACTGGAGGCCCTGGCACACCAATCCCCCCCACCCCCCGCCTCTCTCTCTAATAAATAAATTAAATTAAATTAATATTTAGAATTTTTAAAATGGGCTATGGAACTAAATAGTTCTCAAAAGAAGAAATACAGATGTCATATAAACATTTAAAAATATTCTACATCCTTAGCCATCAGGGAAGTGCAAATTAATACTACTTTGAGAGATTCCATCTCACTCCTATCAGAACGGCTATCATCGAGAGGGGCGGGGCCGGCCGCAGCCCCTGGAGCCCCGGCGGGGTGGTGGTGATGTTGGGGCGGCGCCGGGGTCCCCTCGTTCTCGGGGTGCGAGCCGCCGCAGCCCGTGGTGTGGAGGGGCGAGATTCACATGACAGCCACCGAGGGCCGGGCCCTGACCCCCAGATCTAGTCCCACCGCGCTGCGAGGGTCCTCTGGGATCAAGGAGAGAACTCACCCCAGCTCTAACAGAAGCCTTCAGACCTTCAACCCGGAGTCCCACCAGGAAGCCAGTTCAGAAGCGGCAGCTCTCGCCTCCAACCTAGCCCCCCCCCCCCCAGCTTCACCTCTGCATCCGGCCCCTCTCCCCTCCCGCCCACCCCAGTCACAGGCTGCTTGGATTCCCCCTGAAGTGACTGTCCACTCCCAACTCCCGCCCAGTGGGGGCTGAGCCCCAGATGCCTTCTACCTCATGGGTGCAGAGGAGGAAGAAAAGAACACAAGAGGAAAGGCACAGGAAGGAAGAGGGTTCCAGAACCAGAGTCAGGAAAGAAGAGGAAACCCCAGCCTGCCTGGGGCAGTCAGCACAGCCCCTCCAGCCAGGACCCCCCCGCCCGCCAGTCCCTCCACCCCATTCAGCCCACCCCAGTGTCCCAACCCCGAGGACGCTCTGGTGAAATGGGGGGTGACAGACATACACTGGGCAGGTAAAGGAGGAAGAGGGCGGTGTCAGGAGGAGGCTGGGAGGCAGCGGGTCCCGTGAATGTGCTGGTCTGTCTAGGGTAGAACTCGGTGCTGCTAAGACGTGGGAGGGAGGTGGTGGGGTGCTCGGGGGGTGCCTTGGGAGGGGTCTGTGCAGGAGGTGTCAGGAGGGTGGGGTCTGTGGAGGTTCTCTGGGTATGGTGAGAGGGGAGAGGCTCCAGAGAATTAGAGGGGGTGGGTTTCATGACCAACCTGCAGTGGTCCGGAGTCACCTCCCCCAGTGTCCTGCGCCCGTGGTCAGAGCGGAACAGGAGAATTACCTGATAAGGAGCTGCAGGGTCAGGAGCCTCAGTAGGTGGTGGCGGGGAGGCCTGCTGGTCAGAGCAGAGGGAGGAGGAGCATGGGTAGGAAAGAGCTGAATTGGGGATGGTAGGGTGAGGGTGCAGCAGGGCCTGAAGCTGGCTGTGAGCAAGGGAGTGGCGGCAGGGAGCTGGAGAGCAGCTTGGGAAGAGACCAGACGCCAGTCAGAGGCAGGCTGGGCCGAAACTAAGAGCAGAGAGGGGCCTTCAGGATCTGAAGAGTTGGGAATAGGAAGCTATGTAGGACCAGCCAAGGTGTCAAAGGGGGAACCAGGAGAAGCCCATGTCTCCAGGCCACCGAACACTGGGGAAACCACAGCTCAAACTGCCCTGCGTCCACTCTTCCAACAAAGAACTTCCGCCTTCCTGACCCAAGAAGAGCTGAGAAGAAGCTGACGACCCTGACTGGAGCAGGAGTGAGCCACAAGGGGCAGGGGCTCGGCTCCAGGACGTGGTGGCACCTGGCGGCCAAGAGGCTGAGCCTCAGAGAAGATCCTGAGATGCAGACAGGAGTAGGGAGAGAGGGCAGGAAGGCTCAGGGGAGGACTGACGCTGCCAGGAGTGACGGAGGCACAGACGATGGGACGCCTCAACTACCTTACAGATACTTGCATAACCATGTTTATTACCAATCTAATCACAATACAAGGAAACAGAACCAGCCTAGATGTCCCTCAACTGATGAATAGATAATGAAGATGTTTTATACAATTTATACAATGGAAGTTCTATTCAGCAGTAAAAAAAAAAAAAAAAAAAAAAAAAAAAAAAAACTGAAATTGTAAACGTTGCAGGGAAATGAGTGGTTCTGAAAAGGATTATACTAAGTGAGGTAACCCAGGCCCAGAAAGCCAAATGCCACATGTTCTTTCACATATGTGGATCCTAGCTACGAACATTTACATTTATGTGAGTTGGAATAAAAATTGATAGCAAAAAGCCAGTAAGCTAGAAAGGGGCTATAAGGAAGGAAGGAAAGAGGAGGATTTAGGGATATTGAATTGTATATATGTCAGTAGAAGAACAGATTACTAGGGGTGGAATGGCCTAAGTGAGGTCAGGGGAAGGCATTGAGAAAAAGGAGTGTGGGAGACGATTAATCAAAATTTAAGATGGTATGAATAAGCCATATGAAAGCCTACATTTTTGGATAATGACACCCAGAAGCCATAGATTTTTACTAGAAAATTTTCAGTGCCAAGTATGGGATACCATCTTCCAGTGAGTCATTGGCCAAGGAAGTCCCTGATGCCCTTAAAATATTACCAGCCATTGCAAAGGCTCTTGGTTTCCCACCAGAGATAGATGGTAAGACCCTATTGTTGAAGATTCCACATGTTTTGGTGCTATGTCACTGAGAAATCAATCTGGAGCTGAGCTGAAAAGCTCCTCCCTGTAGACCAGCTGACAGAAAGGTGGAAAAAGCTATAGTGCATGCATCTGTATGGGAAAGAGAAGTCATCAGCAGTGATAAGAGTAGACACTGCAAGACCTAACTTTGGCCAGCCAGGTCAAATGATCAAACAGGTGCAATAGTGACATGTCTGTTGTGGGGGAAACCAATCACTCTATAAATGGACTAGAGAACAACTCCATGGGAAGAAATACATGCCTGGTACTGAAAACCTAGTCAAAAGCCTATGGGGGGTGGGGGGGGGAGGTCACAAGTCCAATGGATGTAATGCCTACTATTTTCTGGCTATGTGCACATATTATGCTTATCAAACTGCCCAGTAAGCACTTTTCTTAATGCTCATACCCATATATTAATGCTACTCTCACTTTGGTTAGAGAAGCTTCTCTTTTCAGATGCCAGTGACCACTGGATTGACTCAAAAGGCACCACAGTACTGAGAAGAAGTGACAGGGGAGTGTTCAGCACTGAATCATCTCTATAACACCCTCTAGGGCTCAGGGTCCATTGCGGAAGAGGTGGTGGAAAGAATAAAAGAGACAAAGGAAGGGTAGGAATGCTTACAGTGCAATCTTCCAGACACAGCTTTGCCTTGATATCCATGACCATGCAGTGTGTGATACTACCTACACAAGACCGTCCTAATAGGAGGAAAACATTATGACACCAAAATAAAAACAAGACTAGAAGCTGGGCGTGGTGGCGCATGCCTTTAATCCCAGCACTCGGGAGGCAGAGGTAGGAGGATCGCCATGAGTTCGAGGCCACCCTGAGACTCCATAGTGAATTCCAGGTCAGCCTAGGCTAGAGTGAGACCCTACCTCGAAAAACCAAAAAAAATAAAAAATAAAAAAATAAAAAAAATAAAAACAAGACTAATTGAGAGGGGGAGGGAATATGATGGAAAGTGGGTTTTTAGAGGGGAAAATGGAGACAAGAGGGAATTATCATGGTTTATTGCCTATAATTATGTAAGTTGTCAAAAAAGTTTTAAATTTTTTTTAATTTTTTTTAAATTTTTTGTTTATTTTTATTTATTTGAGACAGACAAAGACAGACAGAGAGAGAGAGAGAGAGAGAGGCAGAGAGAGAGAGAATGGGCGCACCAGGGCCTCTGGCCACTGCAAACGAACTCCAGACGCGTGCGCCTCCTTGTGCATCTGGCTAACGTGGGTCCTGGGGAATCGAGCCTCGAACGGGGTCCTTAGGCTTCACAGGCAAGCGCTTAACCACTAAGCCATCTCTCCAGCCCCAAGTTTTAAGTTTTTTTAACCCATAATAAACCCTTTTTTCCCAAAAGCTGCTCTTGGTCGGGTTATTTCTGCCAGCAATGCAAACCTGACTGCAACTATAAAGTGGTACCGAGGAGTAAGATTGCTGCTAAGACACCTGACTCTGTGGATTTGGCCTTTTGGAGCTCATTTTCGAGAGGAATGGGGAAGGATTTGAAACGTTGGCCTAAGAGATGGCTTGCAGTGCTGTAAGTACAGATTGATGGACTATTCTGGTCAGAGTTAAAGACCTGAATGCAGTAAGAACTATGGACTGTGAAGCTTGGCTTATGAGTGTGAGAAAGAGCTTTGCTTGGACTGGGCTAGCAGTTTGTGTGAGAAGCTTGCTGTTATGCCCGTGTCCTAAGAAGTTGTGCAGGGTTGCTTTGCGTAGAAATGAATTGGTGTGAGCTAAGGAATATGGCACAGAAAAAAAAAATCTTTGGGTGAACTGCTGCCCGTTCAGCTGCAATTGAGAGATTAAAACCTTTGAGATTGGGCTAGCTGACCTGCACTGTGACAATAGGAAGAATGTAGACTCTTTTGAAGGGGTCTGAGTGATCAAGGAGTGCCCTGTTCTTCAAAGTCTGCTTTATTCCCCCCTGTATTAACAAATTGGCACCCTACCTGTTATTATTGAGTATAAGAAATGCAGGAAAGTACCGAGCACGGTGGCACATGCTTTTAATCCCAGCACTTGGGAGGCAGAGGTGGGAGGATTGCTGTGAGTTCGAAGCCACCCTGAGACTACATAGTGAATTCCAGGTCAGCCTGAACTAGAGTGAAACTCTACCTCAAAAAAACGAAAAACTAAAGAAAAAAAAGGAAATGTAGGAAAGAGAGGGTCATTGAGTTTGCAACATGGTCTTGTGTTTTGGAAATGGCCACTGGCAGTGTGAAACAGGTTTGCTGGATGCCTGCATGGAGACCCCATGGGGCCATGAGGATGAACTATGGGTTGCAGTAGAGACCCAGTGGAGATGCCAGGACTACGAGATGGCTGCCAAGGAGAGCTGCTGGCCCTGATGAAGTTTTCCAGGACTGTGAGTAGCCTAGTTGGTGGGGTGGAATTGGAACTCCAGAGACTTGCTGCTGGTCAGAATTATTGGACTCAGAGACTTGTCACTAACTAGAGTTGTTGGACTTGAAGCTACAGAGTTTATGTTTTCCCTAGTCTTGTATTGGTTGAATATTTCTTTGGTACACCCAAAGTCATCTTTTGCAGTGTGAATGTGTATTCTGTACCATTATGGGTTGGTGGGGGGTTTTGGGGGATAGTGGCTCAGTTACAAGATCTTGAACTATGGGAATGTATGAGCATCATTGGAATTGATTAAAAAAACTATGGGGAATTTTAAAGTTGGATGAATATATTGAATTTTATATCATGTATGGTTATTAATTTATGGGGGCCAGGGGTGGAATGTGGTGGTTTGATTCAGGTGTACCCCATAAACTTAGGTGTTCTGAATGCTAGGTTCCCAGCTGATAGAGATCCAGGAATTAACACCTCCTGGAGGCAGTGTATTGTTGAGGTGGTCTTATGGGTGTTATAGCCAGTTTCTCCATGCCAGTGTTTGACACACTCCCCTGTTGCTATTGTCCACCTTATGTTTGCCTGGGAGGTGAGGTCCACCCTCTGCTCATGCCATCATCTTCCCCTGCCATTGTGGAGTTTGAAGCTGCTCTTCATTGGGTGACTTTGGCCAGCAATGCGAACCTGACTGCAAACCCGTTATTTGCTCAGCCTCAGACAGGACATCTAAACCACCACCTCCAAGATTCAGCCTCAGACAGGACATCTAAGCCACCACCCCCAAGACTCAGCCTCAGACAGGACATCTAAACCACCACCTCGAAGACTCAGCCTCAGACAGGACATCTAAACCACCACGTCCAAGACTCAGCCTCAGACAGGACATCTAAACCACCACGTCCAAGACTCAGCCTCAGACAGGACATCTAAACCACCACCTCCAAGATTCAGCCTCAGACAGGACATCTAAACCACCACCTCCAAGGCTCAGCCTCAGACAGGACATCTAAACCACCACCTCCAAGGCTCAGCCTCAGACAGGACATCTAAACCACCACCTCCAAGGCTCAGCCTCAGACAGGACATCTAAACCACCACCTCCAAGGCTCAGCCTCAGACAGGACATCTAAACCACCACCTCCAAGACTCAGCCTCAGATAGGACATCTAAACCACCACCTCCAAGGCTCAGCCTCAGACAGGACATCTAAACCACCACCTCCAAGACTCAGCCTCAGACAGGACATCTAAACCACCACCTCCAAGACTCAGCCTCAGACAGGACATCTAAACCGCCACCTCCAAGACTCAGCCTCAGACAGGACATCTAAACCACCAGCTCCAAGACTCAGGGGAGTTTGTGTAAGAAAAGGCACGGAATCTAAGAGTAGGAAGATGAGAGGAGATTGTTATGTTAAACAAAGTACAACAGACTAAAAAGACAAATATCACATGTTTGTTTCATATTCTGAATCTAGATTTAAATTAATATGCACATATGTATAAGCGGGCTTATAACAGTGAAATGGAACCAAAACAATAAAGGAAGAAATTTTAAAGAAGAGGGGAACAGTGAGAGACTAGCGGAATTCAGGTGACATAGAAGCAGACATGAGGATTATCTCAAGGGATAAAGGATTCCAGAAAGAAGGGGAATGACTAGAAGGGAAAGGTACTGAGGAAAACAGATATGAAAAATTATTATGACATTTATGTATAAAAATGCCACAGTGAAACTCATCACTTTGAATTCTAATAAAAAAAAAAAAAGTAAGGGGGCTGGAGAGATGGCTTAGCGGTTAAGCACTTGCCTGTGAAGCCTAAGGACCCCGGTTCAAGGCTCAATTCCCCAGGACCCACATTAGCCAGATGCACAAGGGGGCACACACGTCTGGAGTTCGTTTGCAGTGGCTGGAAGCCCTGGTGTGCCCATTTCTTTCTCTCTCTCTCTCTCTCTCTCTCTCTCTCTCTCCCTCCCTCTTTCTCCCTCTGTCACTCTCAAATAAATAAATAAAATAAACAAAAAAATGTTTAAAAAAATAAGTAAGGCCTAGAGAGATGGCTTAATGGTTAAGGTGCTTGCCTGTGAGGCATAAGGACCCAGGTTTGATTCCCCAGAAGCCACATAAGCCAGATGAACAAGGTGGTCCGTGTGTCTGGAGTTTGTATGTGGTAAGATGCTCTGGTGCACCCATTCTCCTTCTATCTAACTCTCTCTCTCTCTCTCTCTCTCTCTCTCACACACACACATAAATAAATAAATAAATAAAATGTTTAAGAAAACAAAATAAATTTTAAGTGAAGAAAGATAAAGTTGATTCTTGTTCTACATTTGGTTTGACCATGTTCTCTCTCCAAGCCTCACTATACTTGGACGAATTATACAAAACTATATGTGGACACCATTTGTGTAGTAGATATTTTGTCTTACACAAATCTATTGATTGTATTCTATTAGCAAGCAGATAATTAACCTGATAAATCAGTTGCTGTGCTGTTGTCCTTGGACTACAATATTAGGACACATCTTAACAAGCCCTTGCCTGCTTTAAACTGGAGATTTGTGACTAGTTCCTCAAAAGTAACTCCCAGTCCAATACAAATTTCTGTCCTTGCATCACTTTAAGCATTATACTTTATCTGTTTTTTAATCCATTTCTGTATGTTCCCTTCAAAAAATGAAAACTGTTGATTGCTACCTTTAGCAATAGTCTATGAATGGGCTAGTTAAAACCAGACTAGCACTCTCTTTTTGCCTTGTGACTGGCCTGAGGACACACATAGGTCTGTTTCTCTCCTTCTCACCTGGTGGAAAGGAGAGAGTGCTTATCTTGACTTGAGTATTTTTCTGCTTGCCTTGTGTCTGTGTCATGCTTTTGGGTACCTTCTCACTTTGATACCACGTATTAGTTTTTTTTTTGATCTCTGAGCCCTTCAAATATCCCTTTCAAATAAAAGACCCTCTCTGGTCATATGGTTCTTAATGTTTTGCCTTCCATGTGTGGGTGTCTCTCCATCTCCCCTCTCCCTTTCCAACCAGACAAGGAAATTCTCCTCTGGCTCTGGTATTTCAGCCAATTTTCTCCCTTGATCTAATTTTTCCCTAAATAAACTCAATTCATAATTTAAAAGAAAACAGACTAATGATATTTAGAAAACATGGCTTTTCAAGACCTTCATGACCTACAAAGAATTCGATTTAACCTGCTATTCCACAGCCAAGACCACTTGTTACTACCACAAGGAAAATAAAATGGCTCCGTACTCTTCATACAACCAATGCTGTCTTGCTGAACTCCCCCATCTATCAACCCCCCCCCCTCCAAGCTAGTCTCTCCCAACCTTCCTCCCTCATCTGTATGTGTAAAGCTTATTTGCAGTGTTGTCAACAAAGGACATTCATTAGACTATTGCAGTCAGGAATCCCCAAGCCACTTGTGCTCTTCTCGCAATTGATCCCAAGAGTGTGTCCTCGGTACAGCAGGTAGAGCCTTCCTGCGCTCAGTACAGTATCTGCTGGCTGTGAGGGTGAGCTTATAGCCTAAGTTCATAGTTGGCCTTCTGAGTCATTAGCTTCGTTCCTTCTGGACCAGAAAACGCTGGGACTACTTTTCTTCTTAAAATTCTTTTGGCCTTCTTACTACCTAGCAATAGTGCTTTAGAATATCCAGACACTCTGATTTAGTTTCATTCTGCATGAGTTGATGAGCAGAGAGGGTCAAATCCCTACTGAGCTGGGAAGGGACAGGAGATCAGAAGATTATTTCTTACCAAGAGAGACTCTAGAAGTTTGCGAATTTCTGTAACATGAAGGACAGAAGAGGTGACAGACACTATAGAAAATGTAACATTTTATTTTATTTTATAATTACATGGCTTTTACTTTTGATCTGCCTCTAAGAATTTTGGACTCAATTCCTACTTCAGTGGCTGGTGAGGTGGCTTGGTGGATAAGAGAGCTTGCTGTGCAGTCATGAGGACCTGAGCTTCATCCTCAGCACTCATGGAAAAACAAAAAGGTGTGGTCATGCCCACCTGTAGCCCCTGTGAGGAAGGGATCAGACACAGGGGGGTCAGGAGAGCTCTCTGATTAGCCAGTCTAACCAAACAATGGCAAATTCTAGATTCAGCAAGAGAATCTGTCTCAAAGAAAACAAGGCAGGAGAGTAATACAGGAGGACACCCAACACTCTCTTCTGACCTCAACACAGGTACAAATGGGCCATGCACACCTGCACACATGCATGCAGACACACACGCACACACACATCATATACTATACAAAAAGACTCCTGCTATATAGCCACTTTGATATTTAAGTATGAAAGTATGCTCCTTTCTTATAGCTTTGCTGACTTGACTCCTCTGGTTGAGATGCTGAAGCTGATGGAGATGTGACTACTCAACCTTTCCCTGATGATTCCAGGTTGGTAACTACAAGAGCAGGGGCACCAAGAGCAGTGTGTAACATTTCTCCACCCTTTACTCTAACTGTGGGCTGCAGCACATTAGGAGGTTGTGATGTAAATGTAGATAACAGCTAATATTTGAAAAAGAAATTAAAACAGTAAAATGAAATAGAAAATATCATAATATATAATATAAAGTGTTATATACTATATATGTGTGTATATATATGTGTATATATATATATGTATATATATGCATATATATGTATACATGCCAGAAAAATATAATGTAGAATAAATTATGGTCAAAAATGCTTGAATGTTATTGCTTTATTGATGTCCATAAAGAAATATCTAGGAAAAGCCCTAAAGAAATATATATTGCCAGACAATGTGACTCTTTGGTCACATGAGGTCACTAATAAGACTTGAAATACCCATGAACTGACCAAATATGTATTCTATTAGAAAACCCTAGATCATGGTGGCACATACTTTGGGATAGAAGCAAGATCAGCAGTTCAAAGTCATCCCTCCATGGAGATTAACACTGAATGAGTTCCTGCATCACAGGTGGGGGTAGGTTCTGACTCATAGGTTCATGTGGTTTCCTACAAAATTTCACTTATTCCCATATGTAAAATGCTTTATATGTGATTGAGCGGATTGGCAGACATAGCAATCTAACATAAAAATTAATGCACTACTGTTTAGGAATGCCTGCTTTAAATATTCTTAAGTTCCTTAGAATGTTATCTAAATCTCATCTTTATAGGAAAGTCAGCCTCTAGATCTAAAGATTCTAAATACATTTGATAAGTATGTAGGGATTAGGGATCATTACTCTTTTGAGTAGAAATGAAGAACCAACATGTTTTTAGTAACAAGGAAATTAAGGAACTTGAAACAGAGTCACTAAAATTATATGAGAAAGAAAATCCAAAAGGCAGAGGAGAGTAGACTACTGGTCAAGTTAAGCAAAGAGCAATGAATGAATGGAGTCAAGGAAAAGTAAATGTAAATGTGAGGGGAAAGGAATCCATAATTCTTCTGGAAGGACACAGCAGCTGGAATGCTCCTTCATTGACTAATACCATATAGGCTTTTCCTCCCTGAGGGAGGAGGAAGGTTCACAAGACTCAGAAACGTAATAAAACTTGTAAGAGTCAGAAAGCTCACTAAACTTACAAAATCCGGGAAGCTCATAAAAATACAAGACCCACTGAGCCCTCCCTGATCTTAGATAAGCAGTAAGCAATTGCTGGTGGAGAGGGGACTCTTCAGTAGAGCTGCCAGCAAATGGTGCAGGAACTCCACTATGCAGCCCTCATGACCCATCACACCTGTGGGATGGGCTGCTTGATGATGTGGCTGCCTCTAAGCTTCAATAAGTAATCTCAGTGAACTCACTAGATCGCCAAGCAAGAGGAGGGTGGGATTAATTCTTTTCTTTGTCACGCGTGTCCATCTAGGATGAATAGACATTTCTTCACTTGTCCCCAAGAAAAATCACATGATTGGTTATACAAACTTCTTGGGCACTGTCTGATTTAGACACCTGCTTCATGCAGGCACAAGAGGGCATTTTGTGAGGAAATAATGGCAGGAACTTTGCTACATAGGGATTGAGGAGGATCCAATACCATTCAAATGGGAGCGTAGGTCTGGAAAAGCGCATGGTCCATTTCATAGTGTTCTCAGAGTTCTCTGGTCACTTCAGGCACCTCTTCCTTTCTCGCTTTTCATGGCTCTTTTCACCTTTAGCCTCAAGGTTTTTCAACAATGAAAAATAAAACCATGTTGACTGAGTTCATCCTTCTGGGCCTAACAGATGTCCCTGGACTTCAGGTGGTGGTTTTCACTTTTCTTTTCCTGGCCTATGTATTCTGCATCATTGGGAACCTGACCATCCTCATCCTCACCTTGCTGGACTCCCACCTTCACACACCCATGTATTTCTTTCTCCGCAACTTCTCCTTCTTAGAAATTTCTTTCATAAACATCACCATTCCCAGGGTCCTGATCAGCATTACAACAGGGAACAAGAGCATTAGCTTTGCTGGCTGCTTCACTCAGTATTTCTTTTTCATATTCCTTGGAGCAACAGAGTTTTATCTTCTGGCGGCCATGTCCTATGATCGCTACGTGGCCATCTGCAAGCCTCTGCATTACATGGCTATCATGAGCAAGAGAGTCTGCACCCAGCTGGTTCTCTGCTCTTGGCTGGCTGGGTTGATGGTTATTATACCACCAATCACTTTGATGAGTCAGCAGGACTTTTGTGCATCCAACAGGCTAAATCACTATTTCTGTGACTTTGAGCCTCTTCGAGCAGCCTCGTGCTCAGACACAGGCCTCATAGAGAAGGTTGTCTTTCTTGTGGCATCTGTGACCCTGGTGGTCACCCTGTTGCTAGTGATTCTCTCCTATACGTTCATCATCAGGACCATTCTCAAGCTCCCCTCAGCGCAGCAAAGGACAAAAGCCTTTTCCACCTGCTCATCCCACATGATTGTCATCTCACTCTCTTATGGAAGCTGCTTCTTCATTTATATTAAGCCTTCAACGAAAGAAGGGGGTACATTCAACAAACAAGTAGCTCTACTCTTTACTTCCATTGCCCCTTTGTTGAACCCCTTCATTTATACCCTAAGGAATCAACAGGTAAAACAAGCATTCAAAGATACGGTCAAAAAGCTTGTGAATCTTTAAATAATTTAAGGATGAAAGTTTTAATGGATGAGTTACAACTATGTACCAAGCTCTCTTCCACTTACGAGATGCCAAAGTGTCCAACTCCAGTCCACCGAAAGTTGGAAATAAATTACAATATTGTGTTACAAGAAAGAATTGAATAAGACTTTACAACTGAAAGAGCAACTAGAGACTCAATAAATGTCTTCACAAGGTCTACCATTTAAACTGGGTCATGACAAGTACAGAAAGATAAGAACAATGGCATCACATGTGCTGTTTACACACTGAGTATGTACATAACTAATAAAGAAAATAAATTTGTCCCATTAAAAAAAGAATAGTTCAGAATATTGTGGAAAAAAGAATATTATGAAAAAGATCATTAATTTCTGGGCCAAAGAGACTGAATGTTATTTTCAATAATTTCATATCAAAACAAAAGGAGTTAGAAAAAACATGATAACGTTTATAATTTTAGTTTTAAGTTAAATTCTCATTGTGTCCAGGCCACTAACTTAGAACCACACCTATGGACTTATTGATAACGTAGGAATCAAGGATGTCATTTAAAAACAATATTCTTTGGAGCCAGGAATGTGACACACACCTTTAATCCCAGCACCCGGGAGGCAGAGGTAGGAGGATCACCATGAGTTCAAGGCCACCCTGAGACTACATAGTGAATTCCAGATTAGCCTCAGCTGGAGTGAGACCCTATCTCGGAAAACGTGTCTGTGTGTGTGTGTGTGTGTGTGTGTGTGTGTGTGTGTGTACTCTTTGATAGAAGAACTCAAATATTACACTGTAAGGATCCTCTTCTGATTTAGAGTAGAAAGGCAAAGGGAATCATTAGAAAAGAAATCAATCTTTGGTTTTCTTGGAAAGAGACAGCCTCAAGAAATAGGTTATTGGCAATGTGAAATGCTACAGAGGATAAGGAACATGAAGATTGTAAGTATGAGAACTGACAGTTATGATTTCATTGTGAATTTTAGCCATTTGCAAATATGGAACTTGGAAATAGAAGAAGTCATACTACAGTGGGTTACTGGTGAATGGGGACTAAAAACTCAAGTACTGATAAAACGGAACTTCAAAAATAGAGGAATGAACAGAATAATGACCCCCAAGTTATGTTTCCCCACAATATCCTGTGCTTTCTCATTCAGACTATCACTATAATTGAGCCCATGCCTTTTATGGGTGTATTCACATATAGCCTATAATGCCCAGGAATGCAAGGATATCTATTCCTGATCACAGTTCCATATGCTTAGTAAACAGCTATTGAGTAGATGAAAGAATGATAAATGGTCAGATGGACTGATGAACAAATGAATGATGGAACCCAAAACAGAGCTGACTTAAGTGAAGAGCCTTAAGATGTATATTCAGACAATAGTGAATTAGCAAGAGATGCTTTATGTGGGCTTTTTAGGACTGCATGGAAAGTCCCCCTTTTCACATGGAAAAGGTGAAGCTTAGACAAGGGAAATAGTTTGTGTCCAAACACACAGACTCCAAAGTCAAATTTAGCTGGTGCCAGGACCCACCTCCTAAGTACTGCTTTTATCCATACATCAGGATGCACATCTGTAACCCCAGCGCTCAGGACCAGAGGCAGCAGGATGAGAAGTTCCAAGCCAGCCTGACCTGTATGTGTGTAATGAGTAGCTGTGATGCCCTATTTTATTTTCTTTCCTAAAACTGTCAAGTATAAAGACTATCAACAAATCCAATGGAAGAAATGATATTGATTAGGACTGACTCGGTAATAACTGAAATATTTCTGGACTTCAACTGCTGGTGAACAATTCTATGCAAAAAAAAAAAAGGCAAAGAAATTCTAGAGCTTTTAACAGCACCAGGTGAACAGGTGAATTTATTCCTTCTTCTCAGAAGATTCTTGCATCTTTTCTGACCGCTCATATGTGGACTCTCTGGTGTTATGAACCTAATTCTTTCTATAATATGTATAAATGCTTGCTATGAAACATCACCAGAAACCTCATGGACCAAAACTGTTTCCGCTTTGATCATCATCTTTATAGTAGCTGGCTCCTGGTAACTGCTATGGACATGTAACACCATAATGACTGTTACTAGTCTCATCCATACTTGAAAATTATCTCATTGTTTTAAATATTCTATTTTTATTTACTTGCAAGGAGAGAGAGAAAAATGGGTGTGCCAGGGCTTCTAGCTACTGCAAACAAACTCTAGATGCATACATCACTTTGTGCATCTGGCTTTTTGTGGGTACTGTGGAATCAACCCTGGGTCAGTAGTCATTGCCTGCAAGTACCTTAACCACAGAGTAATTTCTCCATCTCTGTCTCATTGTTTTATAAAAGAACTCTGTACCACCAAAGCTTATTCAGCATAAACTGTACTCTCTCCTGTTAGACTCCCAGGGCTCTCTACCCATCCCTCTTCCCACCACCTGGCCACGCTAGGCCTGGGACTCTGGGATGGCCTCCTGGTATGGTAATTGAGGATACCTCTGCACTGAGAGGAAGGAAAGCCACCTCGCCCTCCCCTGCAACTTTCGCACCCCAGCACAACCTCTTTATACCACCCCACACTTCTCCCTTTGGGGGCAGTTTTCCCCCTCTTGGCTATCACTTTATCTGTATGTTTAGCTTTCCTGCTTCAAGTGTATTCAACACCACCATTTTTCCCCTCTTTCCTCTCTCTTTCTCTCTCTTTCCTGCCTTCCCCCTCCCTTTCTCCCTCTCCCTTATTACAATAAAGTCTTGAATCCAAGAAACTATCTTTCTGAGTCCCCTCATCTGCAGCTTCTCTCCCTTTTCACTTGGCATCACACTAATCTGTCCTGGCTTTAACTAAGACCCTGGGCCAAAGAAACTGTGTCTTGATCCTCTGTTGCGAACCCAACATCTCCCACTTGTGCCTGTTTAACTCACTCTTAACATCACACATGTTCTCCTTCTTAAGACCTGTAGTTTCAGCAATTTCTCACAAAGTCAGGTCTTAAGATTTTGTTGGTTCAGTTAATTTCCTTGGACCTATAACTGTCATTTTTGCTTGTGTAACTCTCCCTTTCTGAATAAATACTCTTTCTTGCTCCAGTATTGGGTTTATGACAGAGCTATCAAGATAACCATCCCTTCATCTTTGACATCATAAGTAAATATACAACCTTGCCCATTTATCATGATGCCACACACACCTGAAAGATTGATACAGAGTTGAACATTTAAACCGAGCTGACCCTCTGACCTCTACTTCACCACCCAAAAGAAAAGTGAGAAAGAATTTGTTTTCAATCTTAGTCTTCCTTGGACCATAAATTGGGGACTGCTTACCATCTCTTCCATCAGAAACACTATCTAAATAAGACAGGAGGCAGTCAGATTCCAACATAGGCAGATAGAAAGGAGGAAAGGGTAATCACTGTGGAATGGTACCATGCAGTCATCCAGTAGGATCACATCAGCCAAAACACCACAGCATGGACCTGCTTGAGCATCATGCCTGCTTCCTCATACAAAACGTACACATTCTTATGTAAAATAAGTATTCCAACATGAACTTCTAAATGACTCTGCATTATCATGAATGAAAATGGTTTTTCTTTTTCCTATGATGAGAAAGTTTTGTCTAGGTCTAGTGGTTTGGGTTGGCAGTGGTCTTTCAATGTTTGAAATACTCCATTTCTAGCCCTTCTTGCTTTTAGTTTCCATTGAAAAATTAGATGTTATTCTCATGGGCTGCCCCTTAGAAGTGACTAGCTGTTTTCCTTTTGCAGCTTTTAGTAGTCTTTCTTGGTTTTCTTAGTGTTTTAACTATAATGTGACATGGGGAAATTCTCTGGTTCTCTTTATTTGGTATTCTGTGTGCCTCTTTCATAAGTTTGGAATTTTTCTTCTAAAATTTGAAAATATTTTCCTTTTCTGTGTTTTGTTAAGACAGTGAGAGCAAAAAGGGGGAGAGAATTGGCACGCCAGGGCCCCCATCCATTGCAATTGAACTCCAGGCATGTGCACCATCTTGTGCACACGTGTGACCTTGCACACTTGTGTCATCTTGTGTGTCTGGCTTATGTGGGATCTGGAGAGTTGAACATGAATCTTTAGGCTTCACAGGCAAGCTCCTTAACTGCTAAGCCATCTCTCCAACCCTCACTGAAAATATATCCTATGCCACTGTCCTACAGCTCTTTAATATAAATATAATAAATGCTCATGATTCAAACATCTGGTCACTTTAAGGTGTCCCACATTTCTCTCATGCTCTGCTTATGTTTTTTTTGAACTTGTACTTGATTTTAGCCCACTAATCTATTTCATCTGTCTTGTTCACCAGTTCTGATATTCTGTCCTCACATGGTCTATTTTATTGATATGGCTTTCCTGGGAGAGTTGTTTTTTTTTTTTTTTCTTTTCTTTCTTTTTTTTCATTAAATTATGAACTTTACTGTTTGAAGAAATCACATGTTGATCATATTTCTATCAAGTTATACTTTTATATTCCCTTGCTCCCACCCCCATTCCACTGAGGGCCCTCCTCAGTTGGGTTACTGGTATTCACTGTGTGGTCATGAATGTATCAGTCAGTCTCTGTGGAGGAACATTGCCTCGGGATACTCCTTCCCACCTTGTGACTCTTACAAACTTTCTCCCCCTTCTTCTGCAATGTTCCCTGAGTCTTGGCAGGTATGTTATAAGTCTACTTTAGCTTTTAACTCTCTGCAACTTGAATTTCTGCTTTGATGAGTTTTAAGTGTCCTCAGTGTCTACCACCATCTCCCTAGAAGAGGTTGTCAGGCTAGCAGTGAAAGCAGCACTCGTGTTAAAATTGCCACTTCCTCTGTAATATCTCCAGGGTCCTGGCAGATGTGATAGAGGTGGTTTGTCTAGTGCTAGGCAGCTGGCTATCTGTTCTTGTTGCATTGATGGATCTTAGTCCTCCCCAGTTTTCACTACCATCTATTAAAAAAAAAAAAAAAAAACACCAGATTCTCCAACCAAGAGTGAGAGCAGTATGGATTAAAGTGGACAAGCATAGTTATTTAAGAGACTTTTTTCTGGGTATACCCGCTCTTCTTAGCAAAAGACCAGTGGAAGCTTCTCTCTGGAGTCTATGACCTTCCTACCCATAGGATTCTGACTTTGCTCTCGGTACCAGGTATAAGTTCTCTCCCACTGAGTGGACCTCATATCTACACAGGTCGAGCTGCTCCACTTTAGGAACTCCATATTAAAAAGAACATGTGGCATTTGTCTTTCTGAACCTATGTGGTCTGAGGGCTAGAGATGTTGAACAACTCTTTAGGTGTTTATAGACCATTTGAATGTTTCCCCTTGAGAACGCTGTGTTCAATTCCTTGTCCCATTTTTTTTTTTTTTTTTTGAGTTGGCTGTTTGATCTTTTTATTTCTTAGGTTTTTGAGTTCTTTGCAACTAAACCTCTGTCAGATGTATAGCTGGAAAAGATGCTCTCCTATTCTGTTCGGTGTCTATTCACTTTGTTGAAGTTTGCTTATCTGTACAATAGCTTTTAGTTTCATGAGATCCCAATAGCTGAGTGCTTGTCTAATTCCCTGGACTACTGGGGTCTTATTCAGAAAGTCTTCCCGTATGCCTATATTTTAGAGTGTTCTCTTTAACTTTTTTTCTTCTAGTCATTTTAGATTTTCAGGTCTTATATTGAGGGCCTTGACACATTTGGAGTTGATAGTTGTGAAAGGGTGAGAGAAGAAAGTCCAAACTCATTCTTCTGTATGTGGTTATCCAGTTTCTCCAGCACCATTTGTTAAAAATTCTATCTTCAGTGGGGTGTTCAGCAGTAAGTGAGACATCCCTGTCATATCCTCCAAGCCTCAGGGACTATTACAGAAGAGGTAGCAGAAAGAATGTAAGAGCCAAAGTAAGGAGAGGACTGCTTATAATGCTGCCTTCCAGATACAAAGTGGCCTTGATATTCATGACCTCACAGTGCCTGACACTACCTACACAAGAGCTACATAATAGGAGGGGGAAAAAACAATTACATCAACAGAGAAGAGAGCCTAATTAGAAGGGAGTTAGTGGAGGGGGGATTTGGGAGGGGGAAGTGAGGGTCATGGGAGAGGATTATGATCATGGTATATTGTCTATGCTTTTGGAATTTTTCAATAAGACCTTTTTCATTGACCTCCTTATTTCATTAATTTGGTTTCCTATGTTCTACCTCAGAAGATTGTTTTCTTCTTTGATTACCTTGATTTCTTCTTTGATTCCTTTAACATAGATATACTCGTTCTTTTAAATCTTTGTCAGGCATTTTATCTAAACAGACTCACTGGAGGTCATTTCTGTTGGATTTATAATTTTTGGTGGGATTGTACTGTCTTCATTTTTTGTGTTTCTTGTATTACAATGTAGAGATTTTTGCATCTTGAGTTAATTTGATGCTTGAGTTTTCTAATTACCTGTAGTGTTCTTAGCCATGTAAATCCAACTTTATATCTCTTCAGGGTAAGAGTTTAAGGTACCAGGTGTAGGTCTTATACTCCAAGAGAAATAGCAGAAGTGACCCTGGTGTTGAGTTTGCCTGTTATTCAAGTATTCTATTAAACTGTGTGGAGCAAATTACTGACAACTTCTAAAATTCAACTGAGCAATATTCACATTCTATCAAAATCAGCACAGAGTATTTATACAAGAGTGGGGTTTAAAACAAACAGATAATCTAATACAGCCAAAGTTCCTAAGGATGTGTGTTGCCCAACACCCTTAATTCTTAACTGGAGTTGAGATCTATGGTCTAAAGTGGGTTCCAGGTCAGCCTGGGACCAAGTCCAACCCTGTCCCCAATAATGACAGAAGAAAAAGACAAAGGCCTTATGAATAAGGAAGTATCAAAGGCAACAATAGTCAATAGCAAAATCTAGCTTATTTGAGAATGGTAAAAAAACAACCAAAGATTTGTAACAGATAACCTGATCTGACATGGAAAGAGAGATTAGCACCTCCAGTGCAGGCCTATGTACCTGCCTTTGTGTAAGTTGGCCCTGTTACCTTTTAGGATGGCTTCCAATCTCACTCCAATGCTGAGTGCCCACCTCGATCCCTGTCTGTTGTGCTGCAGATCTGGCGTCCTGATCAGCTATACTGGATGCCATGCAGCAAGGGAAGAATGAGTTCTCCCGTGGTTGGTGGCACTGGCAGTTGAGGGATGGGAGGCTGTGCATGATGCCTGGAGCTGTTCTGGAGCTGCTCACCTGATCCTGCTTGTTTTCTCCTTCAGCAGCTACTCAACTGCTCCCTACTACCTTCCCCTTCAGGTTTCTTGACTTCGCCAGGAGGCTGGTGTAAGTGGAAAATCCTTCCACCTGGTTTCTGCTCCTGCAGCTCCACACCGGCTGGGTGGGTAGGAGGGTAGGCAGACCTGGGCCACTGGACCTTGGTGGGATTCCTGCCAGTTTCCTCCTTTCTAGAAGATCTGAGTCTCTCCTTCTCTGCTGTGACTGATGATAACTTATACACCTTCACTTTTCAGTAGAAGAGTGTATTTTGCTGTTTTTCTGCTTATTTCCCTCCTTAGGCTGCTTTGGCTTGGTTACTATGCTGACATCTTACCCAGAAATCCCAATGAAAACTTTTTTTAAATGTTGTCTTTTCTTCAATGTGGATTTTTGGCCCCTTAGTCAAAGATCAGGTAGCTGTAGTTACTAAAACTTATACCTGAATCTTATATTCTATTCCATTGATCTATGCATGTTTTTGTATCCTGGGAGTTTTTAATTGAGTTATTTTATTTTGAATTTGTTTGGTTTTTCTTCATCAATGCTATCTCTTTACTGAGTTCCACCTCCCTTCCCTGGTTTGACTTTTCATTTCATCTAATTGATCATGTTCTCTTGGAATGCATTCAGGTGCTTGTTTATGTCCTCTTTAAATCCATTCAAGTGTCTATTAAGTTCTTTCAACAGATTTTTTGAGCTCTCTTACATATCATTCAGGCATTTGTATGTCCTTTTTGAGTTTCTTGTATATATTTGTCATAATTGTGTTTTGGGATGTTTTGTCTGTAATTCTCTCTAAGTAGCTCTTCTTGGAGGCTTCAGTTATAGGACTAGGCATACTTGCTGAGGATATCTGCCTTGGTTTCTTCTGCTACTTATTTTGTGTTGAGGTTTGATCATCTGGAGATAATCCCTTTGTCTTGTGTAGAATGTAACAGTAGCTCCCCTGGGGGACACAAGGTAGGCTGGAGCCTGGAATGCTCAGTAATAGACGTGTGTCTAGATGCGGGGGAGGGAGGAGGCAACTACAAACTCACTGGACCTTGGCTGGGACTGCTCCAGATTATCTGCTTGAGTCTTGGTTATGGAGTGAGGGTTCCTGTAGGAGAAGGCATAAATTAAAGTAGTGGGGACAAAGAAAACTGTTTTGCAGTTCAAAGCCTAAAAAACCATGGCTTCCAATCCAAACTAAGGTACCCAGCAAAAGTAGCCCTCATAATAGATGAAGAAAGGAAAACGTCCCAAGACAAAATCAAGCTCTATGATTATATTAACACAAAGCCAAACCTACAGAGAATACTTCAGGAAATATTCTACACAGAAGAGTCAAACAACCAACCTCAAAAGCCTACAAGAGGAAGAATATGATGACGAAAACTAGAGCAGGCATGAAAATGTTCAAAGAGCCAAACCTTATAAATCCTCCCACATGGAGGGTCCAATCTATTGCCTTCAAGAAACCCACATCACCACTAAAGATAGACACTTCCTCAGGGTGAAAGGATGGAAAATGCCTTTTCTAGCAAATGGAAATAAGAAACAAATGGGTGTGGTGATATTAATATCTGACAAAATAGACTTCAAACCAAAAGTAATTAAAAAAGACAAAGAAGGCCACTTTCTACTCATCAAGGGAATGATCCAACAAAAGGACATCATAATCATAAATCTGTATACACAAAACACAGGTGCACCACATTTTATAATGCAAACCTACTTGACAACACATCATAAATAAATTCCAATACAAACATAGTAGAGAACCTCAATACCCCACTATCATCATTAGACAGATCATCTAAGCAGAAAGTCAACAGGGAAATAATAGATCTTAACAACACCATAAATGAATTAGACCTAACAGACATCTACAACACATTCCACCCCAATTCTACAGAATACAAATTCTTCTCAGCAGCCCACAGAACCTTCTACAAAATAGATCTTATATTAGGGCATAAAGCGTGCCTACAAAAATTCAGGAAAATTGGCATGACTTCCTGCATCATATCAGACCACAGTGCTTTAAGGCAAGAAATTAACAACAAGAGAAACAACAGAACGTGCACCAGCTCCTGGAGACTGAACAACTTACTTAATATTAATTAATGAATGAGAGCTGTGGGACATGAGAATGTGGTGCTTGAGGCCTCCTGCCTGGAGTGCCTGAAGGATTCATAGCAGGCTGGCCTGCTCACCATGGAGAGACTGCTGGGTGACCTGTGAACTGTGAACTGTGAACTGTGAAGAGACCAGCCCAGAGGGTGTAGGGTGAGGCTAAGTTGGTAAATAGTAGGGTGTGACCTGATGGTGAAGCCCTTTATGATCGGTTAGAGACATTGAGCAATTTGACAAAGAAATCTGGGAAGAGGGAGAGCTTCCTCTGATGAAATTTGTAGACACTGAAGCTCTTGTACCACCTCTACCTCACCCAAAGGATACAAGATGATTGTCCAGATTATAGTTCTTCCTATGTCTGTTACACATAACAGGTTCTGAAGCAAGCTAAGGCTGGGGCTTTCCTTCTGAGCACATTCTGGAGGGTAAACTGATACCCTCACATTCCCAGACCATGCTCATCCTGGAGAACTCTCACCCCTCATATTCCCAGAACACCCTTACTCCTCAATTCCCAGAGCACACTCACCCTTCACCTTCCCAGAGCATCCTCCCCCCTCACATTCCCAAGAGCACTCTCACAAAAAAAAAAAAAAGAAACAAAGAAAGAAAAACAAAAAGCAGCAATGGGGGACTTCCAGTTAAGATAGTGCCATAGGAACCATGCCAAAGCAGCCTAGGGGAAAAAAAGCCAAAATCAAAAACAGCAAAATACACTCTTCTACTAAAAAGTGAAGTGTATAACAAATTGCCAACTGTAGCAGAAAAGTAGGAGAGATCCAGAGCATCTAGAACCCACATAGGCAGGCAGAAGCAGCTCCAGCAGCAGTGGCACCAGGTCTGCAGCAGCAGCAGGTCCACAGGGCCATAGCTGCAAGGCTCAGCTTGAGCCACAGGAAAACCCAGGGAAGAGGATTTTCCACTCACACTGGAGCTCCTCGCAAACTCAAGAAACGTGAAGGGAGGACCACAGCAACCAACACAGGAGCAGATCACAAGGTAGAGGATCACTTGGACCAGCAGGAGAACTAGAGCCACCATCCACAGCCTCCCCTCCCCCACCACCAGCACAAGCACCAGCAAGCACCAGAGACCTGGAGAAGGGAGATCACAGCACCCAGCACCGGTGACCAGAGCAGTAATCCAGTGACGCAGCCAGCCTACTTGAACCCACAGTGCACCAAAGAGGGACCCAAGCAGGATCTCAGCATAACTGAGACCAAAATCATCCCAAAAGGTAACTGGGATTACACTAGGTCAGTACCCACCAAATAAGCCTGGTATATAGGCTTGAACCAGAAGTGCTAATTGCACCTTCCATATCAGGATAAATTGTATGCTAAATATGATGGATGGTTGGATTTGCCATTCTTAAATAACCTGTATTTGGGGCTTGTTATTGGTTGCTTCCTGATTTATAGTGGCTTTGTTTCCTCTTCTGTTGTTCATTAGAGAAGGGTCTACTTGGTCACAGGCTGACTCAGAACCCTCAACAGACTAGAAATCTTACCCTCCTAGTTGACAGGATTAAGGGTGTGGGAAACACACACCCTAAGGGACTGTGACTTTGTTAGAGAATCTGCTTGTCATAATACCTATTCTTGCTTAAATACTCTGTGCTGTTTTTCACTGAATGTGTACATTGCTTAGTTAAATTTTAGAATCTGCCAGTATTTTGTTCCACTCAGCCTACTTGAATACTGTCATAGCAGGCAAACCCAACATCAAGGGTCACTTTTGTAGATACTCCGAGAGTCTTAAGAGCCACACTTAGCACCTTTAGCTCCTACCCTGAAGATATATAACATCAGATTTATTGATACATCTAATAATACTGCAGCTAAATAGAAAATCCAACCATTAAATTAATCCAAGATGCAAAAATATGTACATTATAACACAAAAAAACACCAAAATCAACACAATATAAATCCACCAAAAAGTATTAATGCATCAGAAATTACCTCCAGTGAGACTGATTTAAGGAAATTCCTGAGAAAGATTTCAAAAGAATTATTATAAATATGTTCAAAGAAGTCAAAGAGGAAATCAAAGGAATCAAAGAGGACACAGAAAACCAACTTAATGAAAGGAGAAGGTCAATACAAGACATAAATAAGGAAATAGAACTAATGAAGAAAAACAAGTCAGAATTACTAGCAATGAAGAACATAGTCAATGAAATAAAAAAAAAAAAAAACTCTGTAGAAAATATCACCAGTTCAAAGAATGAAGGAGAGGACAGAATATCTAAACTAGAAGACCAAGTGGCAGATCTAATACAGTCCAACAAAGAGAAAGACAAACTAATAGGAAAGTATGAGTGGGAATTTCAAGATATTCAAGACACTATGAAAAGATCAAACATAAGAATTCAAGGTATAGTAGAAGGAGAAAAATTTCACTCCAAAGACATAGCAGGCGTTTTCAACAAAATCATAGAAGAAAACTTCCCCCGAATTGTGAAAAAGAATCCAATGCAGATACAGGAATCCTTTAGAACACCAGCCAGACAAAACCTGGAAAGAACCTCTCTTCGTCATATTATAATTAAACTACCAAACATACAGACCAAAGAAAACATATTGAAAGCAGTTAGACAGAAAAATCAAGTTACATACAAAGGCAAGCCCATCAGGACCACAGCAGATTACTCAACACAAACTTTAAAAGCCAGAAGGGCTTAGAGTGATGTATTCTAAATTCTGAAAGATAACAGCTGATAAAGGTTACTTTATCCTGCAAAGCTATCCATTCAAATAGATGGAGAAACAAGGACATTCCACAACAAAAGCAGGCTAAAGGAATATTTGAAGACAAAACCAGCTCTACAGAAAATACTTGAAAGAATGCTCCATGTTGAAGAGAAAGAAAAGCACACATATAAGGAACCTGGAAAAAACAAACCATACTCAAATACTAGTTAATACAAGACAGCAATGGCAAAGCTGGAAGAACTACAAAACAATGGCAAAACAAATACAATATCTCCTAATATCAATGGCCTCAATACCCCAAACAAAAGACATAGGTATGCAGACTGGGTTAAACAGTAGGATCCTTCAATTTGTTGCTACCAAGAAAATCACCTTTCTACAAAGGATGAACACTATCTTAGGGTGAAAGGTTGGAAAATGGTGTTTCAAAGAAATGGGCCTAGAAAACAAGAGGGATTGCTATTCTAATATCTGACAAGATAGACTTCAGTCCAACATTAGTTAGGAAAGATAAGGAAGGTCACTTTATATTGATTAAAGGCACACTCCAACAGGAGAACATGACAATCCTAAACATATATGCACCTAACATGGGGGCTCCCAACTTCATCAAACAAATGCTATTAGAACTAAGGTCACAGATAACACCAAACACAGTTGTAGTGGGTGAATTCAACACCCCACTCTCATCAATTGACAGGTCATCCCGGCAAAGAATAAACAGAGAGGCATCTGGATTAAATGAGGTCATAGAAGAAATGGACCTAAAAGATATATACAGGACATTTCATCCGAATGCTGCAGAATATACACTCTTTTCAGCAGCACATGAAACATTCTGTAAAATAGACCATATGCTAGGATACAAAGCAAATCTTAACAAATACAGGAAAATTGAAACAATTCCTTGCATTCTATCTGACCACAATGGAATCAAACTACAAATCAATAGCAAGAAAAGCTATAGAGCATACACAAAATCATGGAGACTAAACATACTAAATGATGAATAGTCAATGAAGAAATCAAGAAGTAAATCAAAAAATTCATAGAGTCAAATGAAAATGAGAACACAGCATACCAAAATCTTTGGGACACAATGAAGGCAGTCCTACGAGGGAAATTTATAGCTTTAGGTGCCTATATTAAGAAATTAGAAAGGTCTCAAGTAAATGACCTAATGATTCATCTTAAAGCCTTGGAAAAAGAAGAACAAGGCAAACAGAAAATCAGTAGATGGGAAGAAAGAATAAAGATTAGGGAAGAAATTAATAAAATAGAAACCAAAAACCTATTCCAAAGAATCAATGAAACAAAGAGTTGGTTCTTTGAAAGGATAAACAAGATTGATAAACCCTTAGCAAATATGACCAAAAGAAAGAGAGAAGAGACACGAATTAATAAAATTAGAGATAAAAAAAGGTAGCATCACAACAGATACCAGAGAAATTCAAAAAATCATAGGGACATACTATAAAAACATATACTCCACCAAGTATGAAAACCTGAAAGAAATGGATGATTAACTTGATTCATATGACCTACCTAAATTAAATCAAGATGAGATTAAACACTTAAATAGACCTGTAACAAGCATGGAGATCCAAGCAGTTATCAAAAATCTCCCAACTAGGGCTGGAGAGATGGCTTAGTGGTTAAGCACTTGCCTATGAAGCCTAAGGACCCCCGTTCGAGGCTCAATTCCCCAGGTCCCACGTTAGCCAGATGCACAAGGGGGCTCATGCATCTGGAGTTCACTGGCAGTGGCTGGAAGCCCTGGCACACCCATTCTCTCTCTCTTTCTCTCTGCCTCTTTCTCTCTCTGTCTGTCACTCTCAAATAAATAAATAGGAATAAACAAAAAAATATTTTTTTAATCTCCCAACTAAAAAAACTCCAGGTCCAGATGGATTCACTGGTAAATTTTACCAGACCTTCACAGAAGAACTAACACCATTGCTTCTTAAACTTTCCCATAAAAGAGGGAAAGAAGGCATCCTATCAAATGCCTTCTATGAAGCCAGCATCACCCTGATACCAAAACCAGGCAAAGTTAGAACAAAAAAAGAAAATTACAGACCAATCTCCCTCATGAACATAGATTCAAAAATTCTGAACAAAATATTGGCAAACAGAATACAAGAATATATCAGAAAGATCATTCACCCCTACCAAGTAGGCTTTATCTCAGAGATGAAGGGATGATGCAAATCAATAAATGTAATACATTATATAAGTGGACTGAAGGACAAAAATCACATGATCATCTTATAAGATGCAGAGAAAGCATTTGACAAAAATCCAACATCCCTTGATGATAAAAGTACTACAGAGACTGGTGAAAAGAGATTAAAGGGGCCTTCTTCCTCAATGAGTGCCAGATAGATGACATATAGTTCCTTATATTGTGGGGATCTGTCAGGAAGTTCCTTAAAAATGATGGTGGAAGGTTGATTCCCTGGGTGGTGCCCCACTCTTTCACCCATCTGAGGGGGGCTCGGGAATTGGATTTGTTGAAAAGAGGCAGGGTGGGAGCCATTTGAGAAGGGGTATTGCAGGAATCCATTTTTCATTAGAGTAGTGGTTGTCAATTTGACCAGGGAAGCCTATTAGGCTGATGGCAAATCGAGAGTGGTTCCTAAATAGTCTTTGTATATCAGCGAGGAAAAGGGGGTTATGATAGTGTCTGGTTCTTTGCCCAAGGTTTGGAAAGCTTGGTCTCACCTGGTTTTGATCATCATGGTGAGGGCATCAATCTCTGTTAATGTACGTGGGGCACTGCCAATGGAGGTGTGGAGCCATTCCAGAACTCCTTGGGGTTGGTATAGCACTCCCATGATGGTTGGGGAGGAGTCAAATATCATAAGCTGAATTGGTTTGTCTGGTGAGTACTGGGCAAGTGCCATATCAGAAAATATATTATTAATCTTAGTTAGTGAGTATTTTGCCTCTGGGCTTAGGAGGAGGGGGGAAGAAAATGGGTCTTTGTCACCTTTTAACATATAAAATAAGGGTTGTAAATCACTGATGGGGATAGGAAGCCATGGTCAGAGCCAATTAAAGTTCCCTCTGAAGCGAGGCTAAATGTAAGCTTCTGGGGAAAGGAGAGTGTGGGTTTAAGAGGCCGGGCAGAGGTGAGGGAGAGTTCTGTCCTCAGGAAAGCTATGGGTGGGATAGGTTGGACTTTATTTGGGACAATTTTGAAGCCTGTCTCAGTGAAGGAAGGTATTAATTGATCCCTTAGCTCAGCTAGTGAGGTGGAGGAGTCTTTCCACACTAGGATGTCATCCATGTAATGATAGATATTAAGGCCTTGATCTAAATGTGGCCTTGATGCCATAGCAACTGCTTCTTGGCATATAGTGGGATTATTAGCCATACCCTGGGGCAGGACCCTCCACTCAAAGCATTTGGCAGGTCCTGCATTATTAATAAAGGGAACTGAGAACGCAAAGTGTTGTCAATCTTGGGGGTGCTGGGGGTAGAAAAGAAGCAATCCTTAATATCAATAGCAAGGAGGGGGCTGTTGGCTGGAATGGCAAACACAAGAGGCAGTCCCCTCTGAGGGGCTCCCCAAATGAGCATGGCTTTATTGAAGGCCCTAAGATCTTGTAGTAACCTCCATCCTCCTGGGCCCTTTCAGGTTACAAACACAGGAGTGTTCCATGGGCTCCATGAGGGGTGGATGTGATTAAGTTGGAGTTGTTCTGTTACTAACTGATTTAGGATTTCAAGATTCTCCCTTGGCAAAGGCCACTGTTCAGCCCAGGTTTGCTCATCAGAGAGCCATTCTACGCAGAGAGTTTCGTACTTAACAGTGTCCTTGGGCTGGAGAGATGGCTTAGCGGTTAAGCTCTTGCCTGTGAAGCCTAAGGACCCCGGTTCGAGGCTCGATTCCCCAGGACCCACGTTAGCCAGATGCACAAGGGGGCGCACGCATCTGGAGTTCCGTTTGCAGTGGCTAGAAGCCCTGGCACGCCCATTCCCTCTCTCTCTCTATCTGCCTCTTTTTCTCTGTCTGTCGCTCTCAAATAATAAATAAATAAATTTAAAAAATGAAGAACAGTGTCCTTTAGGATTGAGTGTGACATCAGGGAAGGTATTTCTCATAGTCGTCTATCTCAATGCATTGTCCTTCTATATTACTGGCAATAACTACATCTAGGGCCTCAAGGATGTCTCTCCCTAGCAGGTTAGTTGTTACATCTGCCACTAGGGGTCGGATAAGACCTGTAGAAGGACATCTGGGTCCTTCCACTTAAAGGCTTCTTTGGCAACATATGCTTGTGAAGGACAACCTACCCCCATTAATTGGGGCCCAGGGATTAATTCCCAGTGTTGGAGAACTTCAGATCACTTCAGGATTGTTTTATCTGCCCCAGTATCAATTAGACATTTGAAAATTTTTCCTCCAACCTCTAAGCCTTGGGTGGGCACCCTCTAGGATGCTTGTTTCCCATTGTATATTATGAGTTTTCCCTCTTATTGGCGGGGCTGAGGGTTGCCCCTTTTGCAGTTTAAAGGCTCTAGGGGTTTGCATCTTTGTCATAAATAGAGTGGCAGTCTTTTTTCCAGTGATATCCCTTGCGACATATGGGGCAAATTATTTGGTGGGGGGGAGGGTGCCTTTAGCAGCCTAATGTTGAGGGAATTCCCCTTTCCAATGTCCTTCTTCTCCATAATTGAAGCATTTGCCTCTGGGTTTTAAGGCTGCTGCAAAGACCTGTGCCAGAGAGGCAGCGTTATATGAGGCAGTCCCGATATCCTGAGTGGTGACTATCCATTTATCATAATGTTCATCTTTGAGGCTTTAGCAAATTAGCCTACATTCTGAAGTCATACCTTCCCAAATAATACTTTTGAGAAGGAGGTCCCTGGCCATGGAGTCAGGGACTTTTCTCTCTAAATTGATTCTTGCCCTTAACATAAAATCAGAGAGGGTCTCCTTCAGCTTCTGATGAAGAGACAGTAAGGAAGAGGTATTATCCTGGGTGTTGGGGGGGGGGGGATTCTATCCCATGCCTGGAGGGCACAGAGGCAAACTTGGTCATAGAACCCTGGGGGCTGTTGGGCCTGTTGAAGGCCTGTGGAGAAATTGCCCTGTCAGAATAATTCATCAACTCCCCAGGGGATGTTCTGTTGGTTTTGGTTTCTTTTTATTTGTTGGAAGCATTCATCTCTATAGAGGGCTTCCCAGTGAAGGAACAGGGGACTAGGCAGCAAGGACCGGCAGATATCATGCCAATCCTAGGGAGTATTAATGGAGCCCCATAGGCTCAGGAGGAGGCATTTAGTCCATGGTGCATGGATCCCATCCTCCTTAATGGCCTGTCTGAATTCTTTAAGATCACCAGCTTAATAAGGATACCAATCTAGGGGCCAAGCCTGAGTTGGTTGAACATTAACAAGAAAGGCTGCTACTTCCTAATTGAATGTCTTTTTATTGTTATCTCGGGCCTCACACAGTTGTGTGATCAAAAGTGGGGGAGTGTATGAAGGGGGTTCCTGGCCAGGGGAATTTATCATGTTAGGATTCTTTTGCCCTATGTTACATGAGTCCAGAGGGGAGCAGCCCAGATGGGGGCAACCCAGTGGGGGGAAGCCCAGATTGGGAGGTGGGTATGGTGGCAAAGGTGGATAAAGGGGAGTAGGTGTAGGGGAGTTTGTGGTCATTTTTTCTCTTTCTTCTATTGATTTTTTTAAAAAACCTTTTATTTATTTATTTATTTGAGAGTGAGAGAGAGAAAGAGGCAGAGAGAGAGAGAGAGAGAGAGAGAGAGAGAGAGAGAGAATGGGCACACCAGGGCTTCCAGCCACTGCAAACGAACTCCAGACGCGTGCGCCCCCTTGTGCATCTGGCTAACGTGGGTCCTGGAGAATCGAGCCTCGAACCGGGGTCCTTAGGCTTCACAGGCAAGTGCTTAACCGCTAAGCCATCTCTCCAGCCCTCTTCTATTGATTTTTCAAAGGAACCGAGGCCCACCACTGGCCAGTCCACAGGACTCCTCTCATCAGAGTCATCATCTGATTTTTGAGTGGAGGTGGTTTTAGGGGGGCTAATGCATTGCCTAACAGTGGCTTGATAAGGAGAAAAGAGAGAGGGGGCTTCCTTCCTGAACCTCCTTTCTCCTGGCTAGATAAACTATGTGGGTCCACGTGTCTAGGTCATATAGATCCCCAGAAATAATCCAGAGGGCAACGTGGAGGACTTCTTTCCAAAAGGCGATAGCCTCTCTCTGGGAGAGCTTAATTCCCCTAACTTTTAAGAGAGCTCTTAATCAATGGATCTGTGATTTCTTTTGATGGGAGGCAATGTTTCCCATGATAGGAAAAGACTGGAAACACCAAGACCAGAGGGCAATGTTCCCAAGGGCTGAATAGCACTACGAGGGGTTTCCCAATAATCCAGACCTAAGCCTGTCCACAAGTTTAAGAGTCCAGCAACCTGCCCTACAGGCTTTTAAGAGGTTGATGTGTTACTGGATTTTTATTTGTAGAGTGAATTTGAGAGGGGGGGTGGGAGTGAATGAAGGGAATTATCATGGTTTATTGTCTACACTTATGGACACTGTCAATAAAATTTAATTTTAAAAAAAAGGCCATTTTCAAGGTACAAAAGATGATAGGAAGGCTGGGGAGATGGCTCAACAGTTAAAGGAACTGTCTTTGGCTGGCCTGGATTCAATTCCCCAAAGCCAGATGCACAAAGTGGTCCATGTATCTGGAGTCATTTGTAGTGACAGGAAGTCCTGGTGTGACCATTCTCAATCTCTCAATCTCTCAATCTCTCAATCTCTCAATCTCTCTCTCTCTCTCTCTCTCTTTCTCTTTCTCTCGCCTTTCAAATAAATACATAAGATTTGAAAATTACCTCTTCCCCCCAGTAATAATGAAAGATAAAATGTTTTTATTTTTAAAATGATAATAGAGCAGTCCCCATGGCCAGCTACAAGGTGGTGTGCGTGTCCGGCTTCGAGGAGTTCAACCAGGCGGTAGAGCAGCACCGCGGAAAGACCATTTTCGCTTACTTTAGCGGTTCCAAGGACACCGAAGGGAAGAGCTGGTGTCCCGACTGCGTGCAAGCTGAGTCAGTCGTTCGAGAGGGGCTGAAGCACGTTACTGAAGAATGTGTGTTCATCTACTGCCAAGTCAGAGAAAGATCTTATTGGAAAGACCCAAATAATGACTTCAGACAAAAACTGAAAATTACTGCAGTGCCTACACTACTTAAATATGGAACACCTCAGAAACTGGTTGAGTCTGAGTGCCTTCAAGCTAACCTTGTGGAGATGATGTTCTCTGAAGATTAAGATTCCATGATGGCAATTATCCTGGCTTGCTCTACAACAAAAGAAACTGCCTATCTGCTTCGAATTCATGTTAACAATAAGTAAATGATGGTGTTAAAATCAGTGTATGTCTAAACAATACAGAATGTTCTTAAATATAAAAAAATAAAATAAAATAAAATAAAAATGATAATAGAAAATAAAGGAGCTGCAGAAGGAAATGCTAAGAACCCTTCATCACTCATGTCACTTGACCACTGTGTGGTATTGACACAGCAACAGAAAGCAAAAGCCCTAAGACTCCAGCCATCTTGCTTGTTAGTGGATGACCATCAAGCAAACAATTAAGGTCTATTGTTGTAGTAGTTTGAATGTTATGTCCTCCAATAGACTTGAGTGTTTTTATTAAAACTTGGATTCCCAGCCACCTGGCTGGAAGAGATATCACTAGGGGTGTATCCTAGGTCCAGCCCAAAGGTGTCACTGGGGGTGGATCTGAACTACATCCAAAGGTATGCAGAGTGAGCTCTTCTGGGGTCCCTGCACTTTTGTGCTTCTGGGTGGTGCTGGCTGGTTGGGGGTGGTTTTTTCTCTATGTGGAGCTGTGGAAGGGGACCAGCTTCTTCAGCGATTATGGAACTTCCCCTGAATGTATGAGCATAAAATAAACCCTATTCTTCCCATAAACTGTGTCTGGTTTAGAGGGTAATTCCAAAAGCATGGAGCTGACTACTACAGAAATTGGTATCAGGAGTGGGGTAATAATGCATGATGAATCTGACCATGTGGATTTTGGTCTTTTGGAACCTTTGTTCTGGAGGAATGGACATGGACTTGGTACTTGCAACTGAAGACACCTTCCAGAGCAGTAAGTCACATTTCATGGACTATTCTGGTGAGAGTCTGAAAATGCTGAGTGCAGAGAGAATTGTATTTGGATGCTATTAAAGGAGAAGGAAAGACTGCAGAAAACTTTGTTGGAACTGGGCTAATGGCATAAGGGCTGGCTGCGTTCTGTTGCCAATGCTCATAGAATTTGATCAAGGTTCAATTTTTAATGGACTTATGTGCTTGGCTAAAGATATAGAACTGAGAGCTTTAAGATTTAAGATTTAAAGTTATAAAAATACATATGGGGGGGAGGTAATTTTCAAACCTTGTGTATTTATTTGAAAAGAGAAAGAGAGAGATTGAGAATGGTCACACCAGGACCTCCTGTCACTAAAACTGACTCCAGACACATAAAAGACATATTAGCAATCTTAAGGAAGATGACTTATATTAAATTGAAAAATGTAAAGGATGCCTGAGAAAAGACTGAATTGTAGAAATGCAAACTCTTTGGAAAAGAGATGACTGAAAGCTATGAATCTGCTCTTCAAGGACCCATTTTATTTCATCCCTGAATTAGCAACATGGTTGTGTCCTGCACACCTGGTATTGGTTTCAGGAAGCATGAAAAATGCAGGGAGTGGGTCATGAAGTGCACAAAGCTCCAGAAGCCACTGCTGAGATGCAGCAAGTGAGGCAGGATGTGATGACCCTGATAAACAAGACAGTAAAACATTGGAAGACAGACTGTGGTTTTCATGGAGCAACCTGAAGTTGCTTTGGATATACCAGGACTGTGAAAGGGCTACCGTGGAACACTGTTGGCATGGGATGGAAGTTTTCCCTGGCTACTTAGCCAGCTGGACAGGTGGAATTGAAAAATCTAGAGACTTCCAGTTGCTAGCTATATATATCTGACTTGAACTAAAGATGTTTTATGTTTGTGTAATTGTTGTTGAGTTTTCATTGGTCCATTCTCTACTTATTATGCTTTATAGCAATGGAAATGTTTACTCTGTGCCATTATGTGTTGAAAGTATATAGCTTGTTTAATTTTTCAGGATTCACAGTTAGACAGTTTAAATCTCAGATGAGATTTGAGACCTTGGAACTATCTTAAATTGGTAAAGACTATGAACACTCAAAGTTGCACTGAATACAATTTATAATGTGAAATGCTTATGATTCTATTTAGAGCCAGGGGCAGAATGTGGTAGTTTGAATGTTATATCCCCCAGTAGACTCTTATATTTTTATTAAAACTTGGATTATTTTCAGCCACCTGTCTGGAAGAGGTGTCACTAGGGGAGGATCCCAGGGTCCAGGCCAAAGGTGTCACTGGGGGTGGATCTGAATTCCAGCCTAAGGTGTGCAAAGTGAGCTATGCCAGGGTTCCTGCAGTTTTGTGCTTGTTAGTGGTGCTGTCTGGTTAGTAGTGGTTTTTCTGTCTGTGTGTATCTGTAAAAGGGGGCTAGAACTTCCCCTGGATTTATTAGCCTGAAATAAATCCTATTCCTCCCACAACCTGTGTCTGATTTTGAGGCTCATCCCAGCAGTGAGGAGCTGACTATAACAATTGTCTACTACAATAACTTAATATATGGAAATTATAATTTTAGCGTTATGTCCAGCACATAATAAACTGTTCAGAAAACATCTTATTCCTCATTATTATTTTTAATCATTATTACTACTGTGGTTTCCTTGAGGCTTTTGCAGTAGTTGATGTTTTGTAATTGTTGTTGTTTTCTCTGCTTCCTCTGCTTCCTCAGAGTCTCTTTGGACATCTTCCCTAATCTCCTATTAAAAGTTCAATTTAAGAGTCCTTGACAAACAGAGTTCATTAGCATGCACTGAATGTGGGTCTCCTGGGATCTTTCAATTTTTTTCATCAACTGACTACTTTGAGGATTCCTCTGACTCAAATAGTGAAAAAAATGCTTCAGAGCCAAGCTCTGTGTCACATGAATATAGTCCCAGTTAGTCAAAAGGATGAAGCAAGAGGATCATTTGATGATCAAGGCATTCAACAAGACCATCCTAGGCAACACAACAAGACTTCATCTCAAACAAGCAAATACATAAAACTACTATACTAAAAATGTTTTAGTCTGTTATAAAACCAGAGAGGAAGCACATAACCAGGCTCAACACATCAGAACAGAAGAAATAAGACTTTAAAGGGAGACTGATTAGTAGGGGCTTATTGTAAATATTATGTATAACTTGAATAAGTCCCATCTCAGAGTAAGTAGCCAAGGCACCAATAAATTAATACACTTAAATTAAGGAAAGAAGAAGCAGAAAATTAGAGATGAACTGATATATAGCAAATGAATAGAATTTTTCCTACTAAGTTTTCTCAAGTTTGTGAGCTTTTGTGCATAATTACATTAACAATAGTGCTGAAAAAGCAAGCAAGTTAACATTTGAGGCCACACTTCATCCATCAATTGACAAGTTGTAATTCTTCTCGTGGACATATTGGCTAAAAAAAATCACATAACTTTTGCCCTGAACACTGAAGGTAAGTGTACTCTTCCTTTATACTTAAATTGATATCACCTTTTGTGATGGTGGATCATCATGTCATATAACTGTAAGGCTTTTCATTGAAACATAACATGTTTAATTTACAACTTTGAAATAATAGATGCAGGAATATTCCCCTCTTTCACATCTAACTCTGCAAAAGTGACTACTATGAACATTTTCAGATCTATGACTATGTTGAATTCACATAAATCTTTTCCATTCATTTTTATTGGCATTATATAATTTAACTATGGTAGAAGTGTCACATTGATAGAAGTTTAAATTGTTTCTTACTTTTAGTGAGGCATGTAGTACACCTGTAATCCCAGTACTAAGGTGGCTAAGGCAGAATAATGAGGAGTTTGAGGCCACCCTGGGCAAGACCCTAACCCAAAAGGAATTTTTGTTTCCAACTTCTAAAAGTTACAAAGTTAAAATGAAGAGCTTTGTAAAATTGTTGATGCAGAATTATCATAGTATATATATGAATGCATGTAATGCTTCAAATGAAACCAAAGATGTTACCAAAAAAAAAAAAAAAAACTACCAGGAAAAGCCAGATCCTGGAACTTCATGTTACAAGACAGTAATTAATATATTCTGTGGGGGCAACAAAAAGATGGTTCACTAGAATTTCAGGCACAACTGAGATGGGGAGGGCTTGGGGTTTCTTTATTACAGGGATCTTGGAAGATCAAACAACATAAAGAAATCCAAAGGATTCTTGATATTCAAGGCTTCTTTGTAGAACAGTAACCTTTCTGAAAAAGAATAATGCCACCAAGACCTGGTGCTCCTTTCCTAAGTCTCTGTGTTAGGACTATATCCACATGACAAAGAAAGTGACCCAGCCCATCTGATATGCTTAATGAATACAAGATGGAGGGCCCAGGTTCCAATCCATATTTCCTCCTAAAATTATTTGATATCTGAGGTTTCTCTTTCCTTCAGTGACAGATCACTCAGTATCCTAAAAACTAAGCATATGTGGCTTTTTATAAGTTGATTCATGATGTATACAAACATCTAAGTATCATATTGTACATCATACATACATACAATTTACTGGTTTTAAAAATAAAATAACAAAATAAACACTGTATTCTCATCCTCAATAACAAATAGACAAGTAGAGAGTATTTATTTTATTTATTTATTTGCAAAGAGAGAGAGAGAATGAGAACAGTTGTGTCAGGGCCTCTAACTACTGCAATCAAACTCCAGATGCATGCACCATTTTGTGTATCTGGCTTTATGTGGGTACTGGGGAATTGAACTCAGGTCTTTAGGAATTGCAGGCAAGTGCCTTAATTACCGAGCCATCTCTCCAGTTCAGAGATTTTTTATTATTTAGTAATAGAGGAGCACTAGCTATGAATAAGAAAACTCTTATATCACAACCTTGCTGATACAGGCCTGACTCCCAGCTCTTGAAATTCCAACAGAGACCAGATAACACACATGATTTACTGATCACTCATCAGTAGAAGAGAGAAGGGACAGAGAAAATCAACTGACAGACTTCAGTGACCTTACTCTAGGCCTGGCTCTTGAAAGTTTCTATCAGTTGCTAGACCAAAAAAAAAAATACAAAATGTATATGAAGTAACCAGGAGTAAAGGAAGAAAGTGGGAGAAAGTCAAGAACAGTGCTAATTGTTTTTATTTACTCAACAATATGTATTTGGGCATATTAAATATTTTGCTATTGTTTTAGAGGGATAAAAATGCTAGAAAAGAATGCTAATACATTTATTAAAAGGCTAGTACTAATCATAAATGTATGTTGAGATGGGTATGGTGGCTCGTGCCTTTAATCCTAGCACTCAGGAGGCTGAGGTAGAAAGATTTCCATGAGTTCCAGGTCAACCTGGGGCTATAGAGTGTGTTCCAGGTCAGCCTGGGCTAGAGTGATACACTACATAAATAAATAAATATTGATTACCTTATCCTTCCCTGCCCTTAAGGAATTTACAATCTGATTTGGAAATATGTCACATGTATACACATAGAAAATAACTCCTGGATAAATACATGGTTACTTTATATATATATTACTCTCTTATCCCCTCAATCCCCTCAAACCTGCTCTCATTACCCTGGGGGCCATTCTTAGTGGGGTTACAGTATTCACTGTGGGGTCATGATGGCCTCAGTCAGTCCCTATGTAGTAGTGGGAATGGTGCCTCAGAGCATTCCTACCCACTCTGTGGCCCTTACAGCCTTTCCTTCCCCTCTTCTGCAATGTTTCCTGAGCCATGGCAGGCCTGTTGGCAGTCTGATTTAGTTCTGAGTTCCCTGTAGCCTCTGGATTTCTGCTTTGATAGGTTTGATTAATCACCATGTCTGTCACCATCACCCTGAAACTGTGAAGCCAGCAGTAAAAGCAGTATTTGTGCCACCACTTCCTCTCCACTTTCTCCCGAGCCCTGGAAAAAGTGGTAGAGATGGCACATCTCATGGGGGGTAGTCAGCTGTCTTCTGGTCTTAACGATGGATCTTGGTTCTCTTCTGTTTTCTCTGCCATCTGTAAAATACAGCAGATTCTCCAGCCAAGACTGAGAACAGCTTGGGTTAAAAGGGGTATGCAAAGTTATTTTTGGTTGTGCAAGCCTATTCAAACAAATGTATTTGGGGGGCCTGGAGAGGTGGCTTAGTGGTTAAGGTGATTTCCTGAGAAGCCTAAGGACCTAGGTTCGATTCCCCAGTAACCACATAAGCCAGATGCACAAGGTGGTGCATATGTCTGGAATTCATTTGCAATGACTGGAGGCACTGGTGTGCCCATTCTCTCCCTCTTTCTCTCTAATAAATAAATGGAAATAAAATATTTTTAAAGAATATATTTTTATTCTAAATCTTCTCCTACACCAGGTCACAGGGAGGTAGCTCTAGCTTACCATCTTACCCAGAAGTCCCCCAAAAGAAATGTATAGAAAAAGAAAGGAAGATAAGGAGGATTTTGCCAGAACAATGTTGCTTATTGTTAATAAGATATATGTGAGTTATCTGATGAAACACCATTGATAAGGGATTGAAAATTTAAGAACAATGAGTTACATGTAACTATGTTTAAAGTCAAGTAAAGGAAAGCTGGGGAGATGGTTCAGCAGTTAAAGGCACCTGCTTACAAAACCTGATGGCCTGGGTTTGATTTCCCAGTACCCACATAAACCCAAGTACACTGGCATGCTCTCTCTCTCTCGCTCTCACTCTCTCCATCTCTTTCCTCACAAATAAATAATTTTTTAAAGTTGATTAAAGAGCTATTATGATAGCTTCATAAATATGCAGAAACCTGTTCCTCATCTATATAATAAAAAATAATAACTCAGAGCTGAAGAGCTGGCTTAGCAGTTAAAACACTTGCTGGCAAAGCCAAAGGACCCAGGTTTGATTCCCCAGTACCCACATAAATCCAGATGCACAAGGTGATGCTTGCATCTGGAGTTTGTTTTCAGTGGCTAGAGGCCCTGGTATGCCCATTATCTCTCCTTCTCTCTCTCTCCCTCTCAAATAAATAAATAAATAAATAGTAAAATATTTTTTAAAAAAACAGTAACTCAAATTCTCAAAGTATAGTGTGAATGGCCCCATTGATTTAGGCTCTTCACCAAAATTCTTTTTTCCTTTTTTGTTAGGCAGGATCTCACTCTAGCCCAGGATGACATGGAATTCACTCCATAAACCAGGCTGCACTCAAACTCATAGCAATCCTCCTACGTCTGCCTCCTGAGTGCTGGGATTAAAGATATGAGCCCCATGCTTGGCTCTCAGAAACTCTTAAATGGGGTTTGCACCTTTAGTTTCAGATTTACTTTTCTAGCCACAGAAAAAGTGTGTACTTCACAATAAAAGTAAATGTAGCAGTAATCTAGCTGAGGATATGTCATCTGTCCTCTCTTGAAACCCTTAAGATGGAAGGAAATGGGACCTGGCAGAAAGCAGTCTCCAGAGCCAAAATGTGCAGAGATTAATGATATTCATCATGATGGGCCACAAATTCCAAAACTCAAATGGAAGTTGGGGACTCTTCTGTTCCCACAGCCTTGACAACACTGCAGATTTGCTCCTAAAAGCTCCTCTATGTAAAAAACCTCATTTCTTCTCCCACTGAGACCAGGAAAGTGATGGAAACAAGACATCACTGTCAAATTAGCCAATATGATGAAAGATCAAAAGTACAGGCCTGTTTAAAGTGAATGTAAAAACAGAAAATAACTTGGGAATTGGTTTAGAAGGTAAACTAACAAAGCATATAAAAATCCTACAAAGGAACTGTAGAAAAAAATTCTCCTACTTGGGAATTGAAGAAAATAGTCATGAAAAGCCTACCTCCGCTACTAATAGGAAAAAAATATTTGTTGATTTTGCCGTTTTTTGTTTTTGAAGTGGTTTCATGTAGTCCCGGCTTGCCTCAAATTCACTATAGCCAAAACTGCACTTGAACTTCTGGCCCTCCTGCCTTCACTTCTGAAGTGCTGGAATTACAGCATGGGCCACCACACCCAGCAGAAAATGATGATTCATGCATGTTGAGAGATAAAAAGGTACCTGAACTGATTCAACAGGAAAACAGCCTCTCTCAAACGTTTTTAATTCTTCTTCTATTTTTATCACTGATTAATTCCTTCATGTATTCACAGGCAGCCAAGGCTAGTCATGAAAAACAAAACCTTTCTGACAGAATTTATTCTTCTGGGACTCACAGACATCCCTGAGCTTCAGATTTGCATTTTCGTATTTCTCTTCCTCACCTATGTGCTCAGCATCACTGGGAACCTGACAATCATCATTCTCACACTACTCGATTCCCACCTCCAGACACCCATGTATTTCTTCCTCCGGAACTTCTCCCTCCTGGAAATCTCCTTCACGTCCACCTTCACTCCTAGGCTGCTCTTCAGCATCTTGACTGGAATCAAGACCATCAGCTTTGCTGGCTGCTTCACTCAGTATTTCTTCGCCATCTTCTTTGGAGCCACCGAGTTTTACCTCCTGGCTGCCATGTCCTTTGACCGCTACGTGGCCATCTGCAAACCCCTGCACTACACTACCATCATGAGCAACAGGGCCTGCACCCAGCTGGTCCTCTGCTCCTGGCTCAGTGGATTCCTGATCATCTTATTCCCCATCATCCTGACCACTCAGTTGGATTTCTGTGCATCCAACGTGCTCAATCACTACTACTGTGACTATGGACCCCTTGTGGAAATAGCGTGCTCAGACACAAGGGTCCTGGAAGTGCTCGATTTTATCTTAGCAGCTGTCACCTTGCTGGTCACCCTGGCTCTGGTGATTCTCTCCTACACACACATCATCAGGACCATTCTGAAGATCCCTTCTGCACAGCAGAGGGCAAAGGCCTTTTCCACGTGTTCTTCCCACATGATTGTCATCTCCCTCTCTTACGGAAGCTGCATCTTCATGTATGTAAGGCCTTCAGCAAAAGAAGGGGTGGCTTTCAATAAGGGTTTCGCTGTGCTCAATACCTCAGTTGCCCCTTTACTGAACCCGTTCATTTATACTCTAAGGAATAAACAGGTGAAACAAGCCTTCAGGGATCTTACCACAAAGACTGTAAGTCATTAATGGATATACTAACTTCAAACTTAATGTAAATTCTGAACAATATTCATAAAGTCCCTCCCCATGAAAACTCAAAAAGGGCTTCTCAGATGAATTTATCTGGAAGTGGTATCAACATGACATGTCAAACTTACTAATAAGCAGAAAAATATTTCCAAAATAGCTCATTCTTAGATACAGTTTTGAGCCAGAGTTTTGAATTTTTCACACAAACATAAACAGTGCTACTTTTGTCATATCTTTTTGCAATATGATTACATGAAATAAAAATGTAGGCTGGGATGACCCACAATCCCCATGGGGTTGATCTGCATCCCCAACAAGGAAGGCCTCTTCAGAAAAGGGGGAAAGGATGGTACCAACATGTGATGTTTATATACAAAATGTGTCCATATCTAATAATAAAAACAAATAATAAAAAATGTAGGCTGGGAGATGGCTCAGCAGTTAAAGGCACTTGCTGTCAAAACCAGCCATCTAGGTTTGATTCCCCAGTGCACACAAAAGGCCAGATTCACAAAGTGGCACATGTATCAGGAGATCATTTGCAGTGGCAGAAAGCACTGATGCACCCATTGTATCTCTCTCTCTCTCTCTCTCTCTCTCTCTCTCTCTCTCTCTTTGTCTCCCCCTTGTAAATATAAAAATATTAATTTTTAAATGTGCTAAAAACAAATGTTCTTGTTATAGTTATTCTTAAACAATTATTTATATATATATATCTTCATGAATTTCTCAAGCTAAATTACTTTTTTCTATTAAGAACCCATTATTGGGGCTGTAGAGATGGCTTAGCAGTTAAGGCGTTTGCCTGCAAAGCCAAAGGACCCAGGTTCAACTCTCCAGGACCCATGTAAGCCAGATGCACAAGGGATCACATGCATCTGAAGTTCATTTGCAGTGGCTAAAGGCCCTGAGGTGCTTATTCTCTATTTGCCTCTTTCTCTCTCCTTCTCTCTCTCTTTCAAAGAAACAAATGAAAATATTAAAAAATTAAAAGAACTCATTATTGCAAATAAGTAAATAGTATTTAAAAACCCTAAAAAGCCAGGCGTGGTGGTGCACGCCTTTAATCCCAGCACTCAGGAGTCAAAGGTAGGAGGATTGCCATGAGTTCAAGGCCACCCTGAGACTACTTAATGAATTCCAGGTTAGCCTGGGCTAGAGTGAGACTCTACCTTAAACCACCTTAAAAAAGAACCCATTATTGGTGCTTAAGTATGAATAGCATTTCCAATAAAATAAAAAACTTTATACTGTATTTATAAGAATGCAATATTTGCTAAAATATATTTCCTGTTTCTTTTAAATGCTCCTGACAAGGTCAAGAGTGTCATGACCAGTCTGGGCATCCTCTTTGCTGCACCAGCCCCAAGGAATCCGGTATTTAAGTGCACAATGATAGATGCAAACTCATGTTCATCTCCAGCAGTGAAACCTGGAAATCAAAGATATAAGTATAAGCCCTGTCTCTGGCATTCCAAACTCTTACGCTGTTGCCAGATGAACTGCACACAAAGTGAGTGTCAAGACAAAACATTGTCACTCAGCACCCTGGAGGCATGGTCACTCATTAAGCCATCATCTGAAACAGTGATGAGGACCTGGGAATCCAGGGAAAGGGGCAAGGAGAAACTGACCATAGCATGGGCTTCAGGCGTTTGCAGAGCTTTGGCCACTGCAATATCAACAAGACTGATTACTCCACCTGTGGCTCTACCTCACAACTATCTCCCATCAGTACTAGATGCAATACCAAGATTGAATTTTCCTGTCATATACAATCAATATTATCTTCTCCCTTTATTCATACCAAAAGAATGTTCATATCCCAACATGAGCTCCTGTGGCCAGATGGTAGAAATCAGGAGCCAAAGATAAAGCTTAGGAGATGCCTCAGAAGATACTAGCACTTGCTGTGCAAGCAAGAGACCCTGAGTTTGATCCTCAACACCCACGTAAAAATCCAAGCATGGTCATACCTGCCTGAAACCCCAGTCCTGAGGGAGTGGAGACATGAGAACTAATGGGGCTCACTGGTCAGCCAGTCTGACTTAAAAGAATAAAAAGGCAGCTCCAGGTTCAGAAGGAGACATTCTCTGAGAGAAACAGCACAGAAGAGTGATAAAGGAGGACACCGGACACCGCCTCTGGCCTCTGAAGAGTTAACAAAGCACTGAAGTTGCTTAAAGGGTTAGTCAAGTTCTAAAGTTGCTGAGACAAGCCAACCCTGAAACAGAGGCTTGAGAATGAGGCCAAATTCCTTGGTAATAACACATCCCTAAACCTTGGGCCCAGAAAAGAAACACCTGTTTAATGTAAAGCCACGGTTCTAAAAACACACTAACATACTCATAACCTAAAGGCAGTACAGTTTAGTTTAAAAGTTGTGACTGTCTCATCAACAAAGGGAATGGCCTTGTTTCTATCTTGTCTTCCCCAACCCACATCCTCGCTTACATTCTTCTCACCCCTCATTTCATATAAAAGTCTGCTCAGCTGTAGACACTCGCCTGCAGTCTAAAGCCCCAGAAGAGGTCCAGCAGTCCTTCACTGCTTGACCCCAATAAAGCAGTCCATAGCCAGTGAGCTCTGGTTTCCTCTCATTCACGGTGCCCCAGTGGGTTTGTTTGGACCCCAGCTCCGATCTAACAGCTCTGCTCACACACAGGGCACATATCAGCACACACACATACACACCACACATACTATACACATGCACCAAAAATTGCCAAAGTCCAGGCATCCACAGATCCCCACATCAGTAGACTTTATCTATTTGCTATCTGTCCACATCCCAGAGACAAATGTGAGCATCAAGAGAGCTCGAAGCGTGAGGGCATGTGAGGTGCAGGTGTGTTTTGGGGCCTGTGCATTGGGAGCTGTTGAAGTACTAGAGAGTTTTCTGGCCTATGCATTCAGACCAGGCAAAGTGCCAGTGCTTTGGGGGCCTGTGTTCTCCAGGCAGGTGAGGCAGGCATGTTTGGGGCCTGTGTGCTCAGACTGGGAAAGGTGTAGGCGTGTTTGGGGTCTGAGAGGATTGCGGCCTGTGGCTGAGACCTGGAGAGGTGCCAGTGTGCTTTGAGATTGTGCACTGGGATCAGGTGAGGGACTGGAGTGTTTGGGGCTTGTGCACTTGGAGCCTGTGCACAGGTGAGGTGCCTGTGTGTTTAGGACCTGTGCATTCAGGACAGGCGAGGTGCAGGTGCATTTGGGGCCTGTGCACTCAGACTGCCTTGCTTGGGACCTGTGTACTTTGGGCAAGTGAGGTGTGTGCTTGGGATCTGACTGTGTTTGAGGCCTATGGCTCAGACCTGGTGAAGCGCCAGTGTGTCCGGGGCCTGTGCACTCAGGGCCAGGAAGGTGTAGGTGTGATTGGGGCCTGTGCACTTAGACCAGCTGTGCTCCAGCTGGTGAGATACAGGTGTGTTGGAGGTTTATGCACTGGGACCAGGTGAGATGCCAGCTTGACTAGGGTGTTTGCGACCTCTGTTTTGGGCCTGTGAGCTCCAGGAGGGTGAGGGGCATGGCATATTTGGGGCCTGAGTGCTCCAGGTGGCTGAGGCGCTCTGCATGTTTTGGGCCTGTGCTCCAGGCTGGTGAAGGGCAAAGTGTGTTTAGGGCCTGTGTGTCCAATCTATGCTGCCAGTGCTCCAGCCAGTTCCCCTACCCTTGCCTCGTGCCTCAGTGTATCTTTTGGGCCTTGGCCACCTCCTCTCCTGCCAAGCTACACTGCTGGCTGCCTCTACTCACCAATGCCCCTACACCAGCTAAGTCCAAAGACCAGAGCTCCAGCTGGGTCCATGGAGCATGGTGCCCACACAACCCTCCCCATCCCTACTCTCCCCCACCCACTACTGGTATCCATCTACCTGTGCCCCCTAGGGACATAGATCCTGCCACAGGTGGAGAGCACAGGAATATCTGGCAACCACCAGCCAGGGGCTACCAGTGAGTCCTGTACAACCTGCTCAGCTGGGTATAGTGGGGGAACAGGAGCAAGTGCTATGGCTTCTGGGCCCCACAAGAAAGGGAGGGCTATGATCATGGGCTGAAGAGATTCCAGACCTCCAACCACAGCTCTCCTATCAGCCACCAGCCCAGAGCTGCAGGCACACTTGCAACCTCCACACCCCCCTGCATCTCTGGATGCAATAGTATCCTACTCCAGTCAGGTTCAAACCCAAAACATAGCACTCACTGTAAATCCTCCAAAGGCAAATACTTGCTTCCTCCTTGATAGCACAGACTTTTACCCCAAAATGGGTAGACTCCAATGCAAAAGAGAGAGAGAGAGACAACAAACTGAGATATCCCCACCATGGCTGCTTAGTCCCACAATAGAAGTGTCCAATGAAAACATAGAGGAAGTGGAGCATGGTGGTGTGTGCCTTTATTCCCAGCACTCAGGAGGCAGAGATAGGAGGATCACTGTGAGTTCGAAGGTACCCTGAGACTACATAATGAATTCCAGGTCAGCCTGGGCTAAAGTGAGATACTACCACAAAAAAAGTTAAGAACTTAAAGAGAGAGAGAGAGAGAGAAAAGAAAAGAATAAAACATAGAGAAGACAATAGAAATTTAATTCCAAAATGAAAGCACAATAAGCTTATTTACCCTGACCAAGAAAATCACTGAACTGGAAGCAAATCATCAAAATACCAGCAATCACATAAATGAAATTGAACAGAATCATCTATTATAGCATACAGTTTTTGTCACTAGGCTTAACTTAATTGAAGAAAACCAAAAGACCTCAAAATGCAGGTAAATGAATTGAAACTGAGTCAACAAACAGAGTATCTCAATAACCAGCTGATTAAGCTTAATGAAGACATGATTAAATACAAGACTAAATTCCAAAAAGCATCAAAAAAATCAAACATAGCCGGGCATGGTGGCGCACACCTTTAATCCCAGCACTCGGGAGGGAGGCAGAGGTAGGAGGATTGCCGTGAGTTCAAGGCCACTCTGAGACTCCATAGTGAATTCCAGGTCAGCCTGGGCTAGAGTAAGACGCTACCTCGAAAAAACCAAAAAAAAAAAAAAAAAAAAACTAAACATGACCTGAAATTGGAACTTGATAAAGGGATGGATACAATACAGAAAATTGCAACAGAAAACAAAAATAAAATAGAGCACATAAAAGCCTCACTATAAACCCTTACTAACAGAATAGATCATGTGGAAGACAGATTCACATATTTGGAAGACAAGAGAGAATAAATGGTTCAAGAGTCTGAAAGCCTTGATAACTTCAGAAAATTATGCAAACAGGATATGAGGGAATTGGAAGGATCCCCTAAAATAACCAAATATCCAGTTCATGAGTATACCAGAAGGGGAAGAAATTCAGGCCAAAGCATGGAGAACATATTCAACACAATTATTGAAGAAAACTTTCCCACTCTCTCAAAAGAGAGATTCATCCAGACACAAGAAACTCACAGAACAACAAACAGACTGCACAAAAATAGAAACTCTCTAAAGCACACCATAGTTAAAACTCTAAACAATGAAAAAAAGAGAGAGTGTGTGCTAAAAGAAGCAAGAGAGAAACAACTCCTAACATATAAAGATAATCCTACCAGAATTACTTCCAATTTTTCAATGGAAACACTGAAAGCCAGAGGTTCTTGGAATGGAGCACTTCAAAATTTAAAAAACAATGACTTTCAACCAAACTACTGTACCCAGTGATGAAAAGATGATGAAAAGAAAATCTTCCACGATAAAAGCCAGCTCTATGATTATATAAACACAAAGCCAAACCTACAGAGAATACTTCAGGGAATGTTCTACATAGAAGAATCAAACAACCAAACTCAACAGCCTAAAAGAAGAACACAATAACAAAAACTAGAGCAAGCATGAAAATATTCAAAGCCCAAGAAAGCACCAAACCCCATAAAACCTCCAACATGGCAGGGATGAAATCAAACCTCATAATTATAACATTAAAAACTAATGTTCTTCACTCACACATCAAGACACACAAGTTAACAGGGTGGATCAGAAAAAAATCAACCCTTCCATCTACTATATTCAAGAAACCCACCTTGGAACAGATTACTAGAGAGTAGAAAGGCCTAATTGAGGTAAGGAAAAGAGATTGAGTAAAGGAAGAGTTGGGGGGAGGTAGAAACCTACTTTGTTGGACAATGGAGAACAGAGAAGCCATAGACTGTTACTAGAAAATTTTCAGTGTCAGAGATGGAATATCGTCCAGTGAGTTTTTGGCCAGGGAGGTCCCTGATGCCCCAAAAACATTACATGCCATTGCCAAGGCTCTTGGTTTCCCACTAGGAATAGACCCTATTGATGAAGACTTCACATGCTTGGGCTGCAAGGTCACTGAGAAATCTTGCTGAAGCTGAGCTGAAAACCTCCTCCATGTAGACCAGCTGACAGAAGCCTGGAGAAAGCTACACTGCATGCAGCTCCATGGGAGACAGAGAAGTCATTACTGGAGATAAACAACAGTGGACACTGCAGGCCTTAAGTTTGGCCAGCCAGGCCAAATGAGCCAAAGGGTGCAATAGTGGCATGCCTGTTATGGAGGAAACCAACTGCTCTCTAATTGGACTGGAGGCCCGCTCCATGGGAGGGAATACAGCCCTGATACTAAAAACCTATAATGAGGGAAATCATGACCCTAGTAGTGTAACACCTGCTGCTGTCTGGCTAAATGAATATATTATGCTCACCAAACTGCCTGGTAAGCACTTTTCTTAATTGTTCATACCCATACGTTAATGCTGTTCTCACTTTTGGTTAGAGCAGCTTCTCTATTCAGATGGCAATGACCTTGGGATGACTCAGAAGGCATCATAGTGCTGAGAAGAAGTGGCAGAAGAGTGCTCAGCACTGAAACATCTCTATCACACCTTCTAAGGCTCAGGATCCATTGTGGAAGAGGTGGTGGTAAGAATATAAGAACAAAAGGAAGGATAAGTCTCCTTACAATTCACTCTTCCAGACACAAAATGGACTGGATATTCATGACTTCGCAGTGCCTGACACTACCTACACACAACCAACATAGTAGGAGGAAAAGATGATGACATCAATATAAAAGAGAGGCTCATTGACAGGGGGCAGGCATATGATGAAGAGTGAAGTTGTGGAAGGGAAAGTGGGGTATTATCATGGTTTACTTCTATAATTATAGAAGTTATGAACAATAAAAAAATTTAAAAAGACGCCCACCTCAGGCTAGAGAGATGGCTTAGTGTTTAAGGCTCTTCCCTAATTTAAAAAAAAAAATTCTTTTTGTTTTTGATTTTTTTTCTCGAGGTAGGGTCTCACTCTAGTCCAGGTTTACCTGGAATTCACTACGTAGTCTCAGGGTGGCCTCAAACTCACAGCCTTACCTCTGCTTCCTGAGTGCTGGGATTAAAGGCATGCGCCACCACGCCAGGCTAAAAAAATTTTTTTAAAGAAACCTGACATGATATTGGAAACCAAGATGGCATCCACCTAACCTCACCTCACCTCATGGGAAACAAAAGGCAAGACCCTTAAGGTTCAGGGGAGGGTTGCTTAGAGGTTTGCTAATTCTAGTAGGCTTCCAGTGGGAGGGCACAGAGGAGCAAAATAGGGAATCTGATCCCCTTACCTCTGCCTCCCTAGTGCTGGGATTAAAGGCATGCACCACCACGCCAGGGTAAAAAAAATTCTTTAAAGAAACTCGGGCTGGAGAGATGGCTTAGCAGTTAAGCGCTTGCCTGTGAAGCCTAAGGACCCAGGTTAGAGGCTCCATTCCCCAGAACCCACGTTAGCCAGATGCACAAGGGGGCGCATGTGTCTGGAGTTCGTTTGCAGTGGCTGGAAGCCCTGGCGCGCCCATTCTCTCTCTCTCTGCCTCCTTCTCTCTGTCTGTCTCTCTCAAATAAATAAAAATAAACAACAAAAAAAAATTTTTTTAACCCGTCATGATATTGGAAACCAAGATGGCGGCCACCTAGGCTTGCCTCACCTCACCGGAAACAAAAGGCAAGACCCTTAAGGTTTGTGGGGGGTGGGTGTTTAGGGGTTTGCTAATTCTAGTAGGCTTCCAGTGGGAGGGTACAGAGCAGCAAAACAGGGAATCCGCTTATTCCCATACTCGGGTAGCCCACCAGTCCCCCAATCTCCTCAAGCAGCTGTCCTAGCCACAGTTCCAGTAGGAAGTGAAAGACTAAAGTTTTAATTTTTGTTTAATTGTATTCGCCTTTGCTAAACCTGCTCTATTCAGCTTCTGTATCCTGGCTTGCTTGCCAAAAACTATTTGACTATAGTACTGCCATTTTGTAACATCCGCCATTTTAATATTAAAATGGCCCTAAGCATGGGAACCTGACCTATTGAACTGGGAACTTGTGCAAACCAAACTTGCAAAACCAACTGTGCCCCACCACCCAGTTCCTGAATCGGGCCGAGTTCCCCGAATACAGAGGTCTCCACCCCCGTTTGTGGTTTAGAACCCAGCCATACCTGGGTCCAACCAATCAGGACCCAGTCGCCCTGGAAAGTCCCGAGTACCTCGCCCCCTCCCCAGTTGCAGTTTTTCCCTTTATAAACCCCTTGCTATGGGCATTCGGGGCTCTTCACCCCTCCTGGTGAGGACTTTGTGTCGAGCCCCAGTGCACCGGTTCCTGTAATAAACCTCTTGCTGCTATTGCATCGAGAAGTGTCTGTGTTGGTTCTTGGGTCCTGCCTTGTCCCTGAGACTTGGGATTTCTCCCTCTGGGGAGGGTCCCAACAGAAGTACCTCCTGCACTAACTGCAGGCCAAGTGGACCCAAGCGAGCAGGGTAGGTCCTCCACCCTAGGATTTCCGGCCATTGGGCAGAATTCCCTGGGTGCAATTGCCAGCCCAGTTGCCACCATTCCTGCCCAGCCTTGCTGACCCCCATGTGTGCTATTGCTATCCCACTTGCCACTGCCCCTTCCCACCCCCAAACAGGGACCCAGGCTAGTGTCTCCGCCCTAGCCTTTCTGAATTCCACAAGCAATCACCATCCCACTCACTGCCACCCCCCAGCCCTGGCCAGCAGGCTAGCATCAAACACCCTAAGCTTTCTGAAACATTGTGATGGGCAGACCACAGTGAAAAAGGAATAGCACAAAAAATCAGATGCAAGTAAATCCAGCTAGATTGCTCAGTCCCACAATGGATGTCTCTAATCAAAACATAGAAGAGGCAATAGGATCAGAACCCCAAAATGAAGAAACAAACTATGCAACCCTGGCCAAGCAAATAGCAGAACTTGCAGAAACTCAACAAAGGACCAATAATTGTATGAATGGCATGCTCACTAGACTAGACCTATTAGAAAAGAACCAGAAAGGGTTCCTAAGACAGTTGAAAGATCTGAAGGAGAGTGAAAAAAAAAAAATGAGGACCTCAATAACCAGCTGGCTAAGTTCAATGAAGACATTTTAAAAAAAATACAAGGATGAATACCAAGAAGCATTAAGAAATTCAGAAAACAATGTGAAAAGGGAACTTGACAGAGGGTTGGAAACTATACATTAAAAAGCAGTAGAAAATATGAACCAAATTGAACAAGCCCAAAATTCTATAGAAGCTCTCAAGAATAGGGTCAGCCACGTGGAGGATAGAAACTCAGAACTGGAAGACAAAACAGAAGAAACAGTTTGTGAGTCCAAAAGTTTCAACAAATTCAAAACTTTCTGTGAACAGAACATTAGGGAACTGTAGGATACCCTTAAGCATCCCAACATTTGATCATGGGAATACCAGAAGGGGAAGAACTATAGACCAAAGGCATGGAAAATTTATTCAAAATTATGGAAGAAAACTATCTCACTCTCTCAAAAGAAAGTCCCATCAAGTTACAAAAAGCTAGCAGGCTGGACATGGTGGCACATGCCTTTCATCCCAGCACTTAGGAGGCAGAGGTAGGAGGATCACCATGAGTTCAAGGCCACCCTGAGACTACATAGTGAATTCCAGGTCAGCCTGAGCCAGAGTGAGTCCCTACCTCAAAAAAAAATTATAAGAAGCAGCAGCAGCAGCTAGCAGAACTCCAAACAGACTGGACCAAAGCAGAAATTCTCCAAGACATAATATCATTAAGACTCTAAACATCGATCACAAAGAGAAAGTCCTAAAAGCAGCTAGGGAGAGACAACATGTTATATATAAAGGTAACCCCATCAGAATTGCTTCAGAATTCTTAATGGAAACCATAAAAGCCAGAAGGGCCTGGAATGGAACACTGCAAACTCTAAGAACTTATGGCTTCTGACCCAAACTACTCCACGCAGCAAAAGTATCCCTCATAATATATGGTGAAAGAAAAACTTTCCACTATAAAACTCAGCTTTACAACCATATAAACACAAAGCCAAACCTACAGAGAGTACTTCAGGGAATAATCCACACAGAAGATTCCAATAACCAACCTCAAGTGCCTACGAGAAGCAGATCACAATAACCAAACTTCAAGAAGGCACAAAAACTACAAAGACCAAGAAAACACCAAGCCACATAAAACCACCACAATATGGCAGGTATTAAATCAAACCTCACAGTTATTACACTAAATATTAATGGCCTTAATTCAACCATCAAGAGACATAAGCTAACAGGGTGGATCAGAAAATTAGACCCCTCAATCTGCTGTCTTCAAGAAACCCACCACCAAAGACAGACACCTCCTCAGCATGAAAGGATGGAAAATGATATTCCAAGCAAACAGAAATAAGAAGTAAGCAGGTGTAGCTATACTTATATCAGATAAAATAGACTTCAAACCAAAGCTAATCAAAAAAGACAAAGAAGTCCACTTCTTATTTATCAAGGGAACAATCCAACAAGAGGATATCACAATCACTAATCTCTATGCACCAAACATAAGTGCACCAAATTCATAAAACAAAACTTACTTGACAATAAAACAGAAATAATCACCAACACCATCATAGTTGGGGACTTCAATACTCCACTATCAGCAATTGATATTTGTTCAACCATGTTTATAGCTGCTCAATTCATAATAGCTAAGAGCTGGAATCAACCCAGATGTATATCATTAGATGAATGGATAACTAAGATGTGGTGTATCTACACAATGGAATTCTACACAGCAATAAATAAAAATGACACAATGAAATTTGAAGAAAAATGATCAAATTTGGAACAAATCATTCTCAGCAAACTCACCCAATCACAGAAAGATAATCATGACATGGTCTCAATCATCTGCGGCTCCTAACCTGAACCTGCCCATGATGCTGGCATAACTAATAAACATCTCAAGGACTGGACAATAGGGATAGTGGGGCAGGAGGGGAGGGGATGAAAAACTGGACCCAAATGGAAATGTTATCATAAAATCTTACATCCTGAAAGACATACTAAAAAGTCAAACCTTCATCAGGTGCTTAGAGAGAATACCTGATTCACAGGGGCCTAGAGAGGGTATGATAAAGGTTATCTGTCGGGCTCCGCCGGCGGGGGCAGGTAGTGCCGAGGGAAGGACCAGGCCCGCTGGTTCCTCCCGAGGGGCTGAGGAGGAGATGAGCGTCCGACGACTCAGACCTCTCCTGGCCACCGGAGAAAAACCACACTGAGTCGGGAGTCTTGTAGAAGCAGGAACTCGATTTATTGCTATGAACAGTTGCCTATATAATGTTGGGGGTGAAGGCGGGGATTGTAGGATGGTGGGGAAAGGTAAGGGCCAATAGTAAACTGTGACTATTGAAATGATAATTCTAACTCCCATGTGGAGGTAGCAGGTAAGAAGCCATTAGGCGTCTTGCTGAGTCACGTCTGGCCAGAGGCAGATCACCAAACTTTAGCTAGGCTCAGGAAGTTCCACTAGGCCTCACACCTGGGCCTTTAGAGGCCAGCATCTCCCCCTTTTGTTTTTGTAAGAGCATTAGTCACCATGGCCCCTGTTTTAGGTTGTCCCCCTCTGGGGGTCTTAACCGTCATTGGGTACCAGGTGTTTAGCTCAGAGCATTTATCATGGCCCCTGTCTTAGGTTGTCTCCCTCTGGGGATCTTACCCGTCACTGGGTACCATGTGTTTAGCTCGGTGAGAACCCACCCCATGGCCTGTCTTAGGTTGTCCCCCTATGGGGATCTTACCCGTCATTGGTCACATGGAGGGCAGAGGAGGTGGCAGTGGGTCATCTGAGGAACTTAATTCCTGAGTTTCCAGCCTGTATTTTGACCTGATGAGGTTTTATTGCCTCTAGCCATTGGTGAATAAATTGTGTAATCTTATTAATTACACAAGGCCCGACAGTGAGGAGAAGGAAAAGGAGAAGAAGGAGGGGGAGGGGCCCAAGTAGAGGCAGAAGGTAGGGTAAGAAGTTATATAAGCCCGTCCACAGCGGGTTGTCCTGGAGATCCCGCTGCCACCTCTCCAAGTCTTCCTGGAGCCTCTTAATCTTGTCCTGGATGATTCCTGATTTATTGGCGTAAAAGCAGCATTTTTCCTGTAAAAACAAACATACGCCTCCTTTTTCGGCCGTTAGTAGGTTTAGTCCTCTCCTGTTTTGTGGGACTACCTCAGCCAGGGAATCTAGCTGTTGTTGAAGATAGGTCTCCCTCTGATACAGGGAGGGCCTCATTTCCAGGGATGATATTTACATCTGGGATTAAGGTGGCTGGGGCACAAAGGCCCGTCCAATTGGTGGGCAGAAAGTCATAGGCCATCCCGCCTCCACAAACATAAACCATTCTAGAAGGTGGGCAGCATTGAGCATTGGGATCAGCTGTGTTAAAAGTACAGAAGGAAGGATGAATGTATCCCACATCTATACTGGAATTATTAGGGGAAGGCGGGGCCCAAATGCAAGTTCCAGGGGAAACATTGGGAAAAGCTGGACGGGGATGGGGAAGGTGGCTGAGTAATGTTTTAAGGTCGTACAGACAACTGTACTGCAAGCAGCCAGAGAGGCCCAGATTGGAGGCAAAGCCAGCAATCCTCCACAAGGGAGGGAATTGTTTAGTTTAGTAGGGTGAAGGACCATTTTAGGAACAGTCCTCAGGGGTGGGACACTCCCTAGAGAAGTGACTGTCAGTGTCCTCTTGTTGGGACAAATATTTTAGGTCTCTCGCTGGTACCCAAATGGGTCTTTTTTTATCTTGAGGGAAGACACATCCAAACCCTCTCCCTGCTGTGAGGAGCGGATCAGGCCCTCTCCAGGCCCCAGTCAATGGGTCCCTCCATCTTACCCAGATAGAACTGTAGGTAATGGATGAAGACCAATGTTTTTGAAAAGGGGAGAGTTGTTTATCTTCTTTAGAAAAGTTTAAAATATTTAGGGTAAATAATGCCTTTTTTAGTTGGTCGTGTGGGGGTAAGGATTTTCCCTTTTGTTTTTGTAATTGAGACTTGAGAGTTTGATTATATCTTTTAACGATAGTTTGGCCCCGGGGGTTGTATGGGATGCCTGTAGAATGTGAGATTTTTTAGTTCTGGAGAAAATCTACAAAGGCCTTGTTTACGAAGCAGGGGCCATTATCTGTTTTAATTTGATCAGGCAGCCCAAGAGTGGCAAAACATTGAAGCATATGACTAATGGCATGTTTAGATTTTTCCCCGGTATGTGCTGATGCCCAGCAGGCACAGGAAAAGGTATCAACTGAAAGAAAAATATATTTAAGTTTCCCAAATGGAGAATAGTGTGTGACATCAATTTGTCACAGATGATTAGGGCGTAGCCCTCTAGGATTGCTTCCTGTAGTTTGAAGGGGGGGTACTTGGAGGAAGGGCTGACAGGACTTACAAGTCCGGACAATTTTTTTAAGGTCTTTGACTGGTACCTGTGGAAACCTGTGCTTGAGACCTCTCCAGTTGACATGGGTCAATAAGTGGAAGCGTGTAGCTTCTGTAATAGTATTACACTGAGGCATAGAAGCCATTTTATCAGCCAAATTGTTTCCTCGAGAAAGAAATCCCGGTAAGTTTTGATGACCCCTGAGATGTTGAAGAAAAATGGGGTTAATTTTTTGTTTGAGTAGGGAACGAGCTTGAATCATCAGAGGAGATATAGGGTTGGAGTCCAGTCTAATATGGGCCTCAACCAGGTTGGGTAATAAATTAACAACATAAAGGCTGTCAGAAAATAAGTTAAATGGCTCTTGAATAGTGTCCAAAGCTAGAACGACAGCAAATAGTTCTTTGAATTGTGCTGACCCCTCAACCTCATGAGAGACTGACTTTATGGGCATAGGCTCTTTTTCCTGTTTTAAGGGAGGGTAAACGACTAGGGAAGCCCCCAGGTGCCCTCCATCAGTAAACACGGTAAGAAAGTCAGGGTTAGGTTGAGACAGAAAAAGCCTGGGGGGCTTCCATTTTAATCTGGAGAAAGAACTCATCCATTTGTGGGGGCCATAATGGCAATCAATTTTACCTAGAAACCCCTCGAGAGCCATAGCAACTCTATTATTATTTCTCTGAAGCCAGGTGAAATCTGTTATCTTAAAGGGGGTGACAATAAGGTGAGGTTCTGTGCCAAACAACCGGACAGAGGTGTCTCTGCCCTTGATAATGTAATCAGCAACCTGGTTGGTTATAGAATAAACTCTGGGGACCCCACCGATTGAGAGGTGGACCCATTGGATGGGTTCACCTTCCTGGGCCAACAGTGCAGTGCATAATGTTTCCCCAGAGAAAATGTAGAGGGAGATGGGCAAATCAGGATTGAACCTCTTTAGGGTCACAGTATTTATAGCCTGTTGTACCTTATGAAAAATTTGTTGATGACAAGGGGACAAAATTACCTGAGAGGAGAAGTTAAGGTCCTTTAGGAGGTCAAATAAAGGGGACAGCTCTTTAGTAGTTATGGGTATCCAAGGCCTCATCCAATTAATTTCTCCCAAAAGCTTCTGGAGTTGAGGCAAGGTGTAAGAATCCTGAATATAAAGTTGTGGTTTAACAGGTGAAACTGTATCTAGGGTAAGGATTGAGCCCAAGATCTTAAAGGGAGGCACAGTTTGAACTTTTTCTGGAGCTACTTTAAAGCCGTGAGTATGCAGGATAGTTAGACATTGGTGGGTAAGGTCCTGGAGTGTGGAGGAATCTAGGCACCCAAGAATAATATCATCCATGTAAATATAAAACAGAGTATCAGGGAGATTAATAAGAGAAGAGAAAATGGATGACAGGTAATATTGACAAATGGGTGGGCTATTTGCCATGCCCTGAGGTAAGACAGTCCATTCAAATCTCCTATTTGGGCCACAAAAATTAACAGCAGGTACAGAGAATGTAAATTTTTCCATGTCTCCTGGATGGAGAGGGATAGAGAAGAAGCAATCTTTAATGTCAATGATAGTAATATGGTATATATTGGGAATAGCTGGGATCCATGGGAGTCCCCTCTGGGGAGTTCCGAAGGGGATCATGCATTTATTGATCTTTCTTAAATCATGTAAAAATCTCCAGGACCCATTAGGCTTTTTTATGACAAAGACAGGAGAGTTCCAGGGACTAGTGGAGGGACGAATATGTCCGGCCTCCAACTGTTGATCAATAAGTATGTGGAGTTGGTGTAACTTAGAAGAAGGGAGAGGCCACTGCTCAACCCATACAGGATCCCCCGGTCTCCACTGGATTTTAAATGGGGGGGGCTGGGCAGTGGCCCTTAGAATTGGGGGTGTTTATTGGAGTACTTTTGTCTGAGTTGCTCAAAGTAAGGGTCATCTCTATAATTGGGATGATATTCCCTCCCTTCCTCAGACTGTTGTTGATATTCTTTTTTATCTAACAAATCATTATAAAAGGCCTTATGGTCAGTAGTGATGAAAGCCTCGGCATCTCCAAGGATGTCTTGCCCCAGTAAGTTAGCAGTGAGCCCAGTCACCACGAGAGGGCGGACTTTTCCCCTGTCCCCACCTGGGTCAGTCCAAGGGAGCCACGTGGCAGTCTCCCAGGAGGTGGATTGCCCGCCAATTCCCAGTAGGGGAGGGCCGGGCACAAGCTGTCAGGAGGGGGGCACTTCCTCCTTTCTCAGGACCGTTCGGTTTGCTCCAGTGTCAATGAGAAGTTTGAATTTTTTATTGTCAATATTCAAAATAATTTTGGGTCTAAGGCCGGGGACCAGGGGGACGGTCCAATAGGCTTTGATGGTCTCTTTCCCCTTATTTAACGGGGCTGGGGGAAGCCCCTGGAGGAGTTTAAAGGCTTTCCCTGTATGTTAAACTTCCATTTACATTCCTTAGCCCAATGAAACCCTTTATTGCATTTAGGGCAAAGGGTGTGAGGGGCGTTGGTCGTCCCCCCAGAGCGCGGAGGAGGCTTTGTCCTGTTGGGGCACTCCTTTTTAAAGTGGCCCTCGTCCCCGCATCCAAAACATGTCAAGTTTTTAGAATTTAACTGTAATGCACAGATCGTATTGGCCAAATCTCTCTGTTTATTTTCCTGAAGGGCGGCAGCCATGGCCCTAGCCTGATGGGAGATAGTGCCAACGTCCTTGGTGGCTACAATCCATCTACTCATGGAGTTGTCCTTGAGACCCGCACAGGCGAGGCGGTGATCGGCCGTCATCCCATCCCAGACCAACATTTTAGTAAACTGATCCCGTAATGCCCCTGGGGGAAATTTTCTTTGGAGACTTTTTTCCACCCTATCTATAAATGTAGCCAAATCCTCAGATGGTTTTTGAGTAATACTCATAAGGGGAGTTTTAGAGGGTCCCTCATCAAGCTTTTTCCATGCCGCCAAGCCCAGTGCCCTGACCTGGTCCCTATACGGGTCAGGTATAGCCGCCTGTTGAGTGCCTGTAGCATATTGATCAGAGGTACCAGAGAGCATCCCAAAAGTTATCGGCACAGGGGGCTGTTGATTTTGGTTTCGTTCTGCCTGTGCATGGCATTTATCTCTAAAAAAGGCACACCACTTAATGTATAGGGGACCTGACAAGACAGCCCTGACTAGATTTTTCCAATCTTGGGTTGTACAAGGTTGATGGGCAAGGCCCTGTAACAGGGTCTCAGCCCAAGGAGAGTTGGGTCCATCCTCCGAGACCGCTTTTTTAAGCTCCTTAAGGTCCTGAGCTTCCCACGGATACCAGGCAGCAGGGCGATTGCCCCCAGGATTTAGATTGACGGGAAATAAAAAAGTAGCTTTATTTTCTGACGGCTTGGCTGCCGAATATGGAGGGGCTGAGGGGATCTCGGCGGCCGAATATGAAGGAGGGGCCGAGGGGGTCCAGAAAGGGTTAGTTGATGGAGGAGGTGGAGGAGGTCCCCCGGAAGGCCAGGGAGCACTCTCAAAGGGATCGAGTGAGGAGCATAAAGATGCATCCTTTTGGGGTTTTTTTAAAGCTGTATCTCCAGGAGGAGTAGCTGGATTAGGCTGTATATTATCTTTTTCTTCTGTCTTTTGTTTATGTTTGGTTGGCCTTGGAGGGAAGCAGGCCTTGAGGGCTGAGGTCATAGGGAGGACCCCTGAGGGGGGTATTTGACCCTTCTCCACATGTGCCCGACAAACAAGGGCCTCTACCCTATCCCACGTGTCCCAATCAAAGAGATTTCCTTCCGGCAGCCATGGCGCCAGTTTGAGAAGGCAATCCCAGGTCTGTTGAGCCTGATTATCAGTCAAATTAAGCCCTCTACTCTTTAGGAGTGCCCTGAGAGATTCTAAGGCAGGATTGGATTTACAGTTAGACTGTCCCACATTATAAAGTTGAGAGAAAAATGTCCATAAAATTAGGGCAATAGCAACCCACATACACATGAGTACAATACAACCACAAGGATCCAAAAGATAGGTAAACATGCTGTACAAAAGCCGCAGATGTAGCTTGTCTGCAAACTAAAAGTGAAAGGAAAGAGAAAGAGAACAAAGAGATGTTGATCAACAAGTACAGGTTATAGAAGCAAAGTTTAGCACATTAAATATAAAGACTACTTATAGGGGTACGCTCACCCGCATATGTACACCGATTGACCTCCTCAACGAATGTCTCTCAGGGGGCACTAGTCTGCCGGATTCCAAGAGCCCCACGTTGGGCGCCAGATGCCGGGCTCCGCCAGCGGGGGCAGGTAGTGCCGAGGGAAGGACCAGGCCCGCTGGTTCCTCCCGAGGGGCTGAGGAGGAGATGAGCGTCCGACGACTCAGACCTCTCCTGGCCACCGGAGAAAAACCACACTGAGTCGGGAGTCTTGTAGAAGCAGGAACTCGATTTATTGCTATGAACAGTTGCCTATATAATGTTGGGGGTGAAGGCGGGGATTGTAGGATGGTGGGGAAAGGTAAGGGCCAATAGTAAACTGTGACTATTGAAATGATAATTCTAACTCCCATGTGGAGGTAGCAGGTAAGAAGCCATTAGGCGTCTTGCTGAGTCACGTCTGGCCAGAGGCAGATCACCAAACTTTAGCTAGGCTCAGGAAGTTCCACTAGGCCTCACACCTGGGCCTTTAGAGGCCAGCAGTTATCTTCAATCTTTTCCTGTTTCTCTCTTTCTTTTCTCTTTTATATTACCTATATTTTTCTTCCTTCTTCTCCTTTGGCACTGACCTATAATTACTAGTACCAGCATGTGGGTAACATCCACAATGAGCTGTTGATCAGAGAGACCTACAAGGTTTCATAAAAGAAGACATAATTCTGTCAAAGTACTTGATGACCCAACAAAGGTTAATTGTAAGACCCTACTGCCAAAGACACCATATGCTGTTGGAACAGAACATGGAGTGATTTGGCTGGAAACTGGAAGAGAGTCTATCCCCAGACAGTTAGCTTGTCTAGTGCCAAAAGGTGTTACATGACTGACTAGGGAAAATGACAAGCATCTGTATAAGCAACTCATGGTCTAAGCTGCTCAGCAACATTCAACCTGACGTGATGTTCACACAAGTGCAATAGTGGCACATAGCTATGGTGGACCCACCATGGTCTTCTCTTGATTTGGCTAACAGATCTGTTCAGTGGAATAGAACCCATGCCTATAATGGAGAAACAAGTCAGAAGCATATCCAAAAATGAGCCCGCTCTCCGATATCAAGCTCCCACCAATAGTGGGCTACAAGAGGGCCTATACCTATTAAATTCCTGCTAAAATAAAAATGGGTATCCATGTATCTTGCACTGACCTCACTCTCCATTGGAGAATTTGCTTCTCTATTTCAGATGGATGCAGAACCTGAGAAGAGATTCAGCCCATCGCACCCCACCAAGGCACCAGCTGAAACCATAGAGTTAGTGGGGTAATGAGCAAAAGCTGCTTTTTCAGTGAACCTAGTATCAGCACAAGGGTGAAGGAGATAGACACAGAGAATATTTAATTCCTACCAAATCAGATATCCAGAGTCTCCCAAGACCTCATCACTGAAATAGACCTAAAATGAACCCAACGTGGCTCAGGGAAATTTGCGGAAGAGGGGGCGGAAAAATTGTTAGAGCCATAAGTTGGGTCTTATGCACAGAGACATTGCCTCTCCCCCATAACTGATGGCCACCCCCACAATGCAACACCCACAATCCTCATGAAGGATGACAGGCTTCATGGTTGTATACACACTATGTACATAACTAATTTTTGAAAAGAACGAAGTATATTGGAAAGTATCAAATGCCATTAACATAACCCAACTTACCCTGAGTAAAAGCTTTCCTCTAATTAAAAAAAAAAAAATTACATGACAACTATAGCTGATTGCCCCAGCTCCTGGAGGCACAGCCTTAGCCAGGGTTGTTGAGAACAGCTTGTATAAGACTTTTTACTATCACAAGTTTTGGTGAACTTTAGGTAACTCTGTACCTAGGCCAAAGAAGAAGCATTTTCCCTATTGGCCTAGCAGAGGAACTTTTGTGACTGGTGTTAAAGAGGTCTGTCTGTGACTGGCCCAAACACAAGCCTCCATGGCTGTGACTGGTACTTGAGGAAGCTGTGATTTGTCCAAACCTCCCTTCTCTGGCCAGATGAGCAGAACTGTTAAACTGGCTGCTATCAAGGACTGAGGAATCTCAATACCTAGGCCACCTTAAAGTTGCAGTGCCAGCTGATGCCAAAGAGCTATAGTAGTCTCCATACCCAAGGCCTCCACAAGGACTGTGACACCAGAGGGTTCTGTCTGCTGCTGCTATCAAACACTTAGGGAAACCAAAGCTGCCAAAGACCAGCTCTTGAAGAGCTTTGCCTTATCTGCTCAGTGTTTCTGTTTGTATAGAGCAAAAGGACTCCACCAGCTGCTTGGTAGCACTGATAAGTGAATCAGACCCGACCTCTGCCAAGAGGTAGAGTCCCAGCCAAAGGAAAGCCAGCCCAGCTAAAGCATGTGGCTGCCCTTCTGCTTCTGCCAGCTGCCAGGGCACAGGCCCAAGTTGGCCAAATGCTCCAGCATTCCATGAGAGATTTAAAGACTTTCTGAAACCTGTCTATTTATAAAATCTATTAACTAAAAGAAAGCAAGAAAACAAACAAAAAAAACACTGTCAAGCAAATCATAACAAATTCATGGGCTGAACACAGGTTGAGAGATGCCTGAAGTTTTGCTAGATATACATGGAGGGAAGAAAAAGAAAATGAGAAAGAGTATAAGGCCTCCAGGCTTGGAAGGATACAGAAGTTGATTCCTTCCTGACGATAGCATAAAGTCAGACCTTACCTTTACTTTAAATGTTATTTTGTTCACCATGGGATTTATTTGGCATCAATTAACATGCAAAATAAGTTGCCAGGCTGGGTACAATACAGCTCAGTGGTAGAGTACTTGCATTTAATCAAGGACTTTGGTTCAATCCCAGCACCAGGAAAACCCAAGCTCCCCTTAACATTAGTTAAGAAAGATAAGGAAGGCCACTTTATATTGATTAAAGGCACACTCCAACAGGACAACATTACAATCCTAAACATATATACACCTAACATGGGGGCCCCCAAATTCATCAAACAAACACTATTAGAACTAAGGTCACAGATAACACCCCACTTCAACACCCCACTCTCATCAATTGACAGGTCATCCCAGGAAAAAATAAACAAAGAGGCATCTGGACTAAATGAAGTCATAGAAGGAATGGACCTAACAGATATATACAGGACATTTCATCCAAATGCTGCAGAATATACATTCTTTTCAGCAGCCCATGGAACATTCTCTAAAATAGACCATATATTAGGACACAAAGCAAATCTTAACAAATACAGGAAAATTGAAATAATTCCTTGCATTCTATCTGACCACAATGGAATCAAACTACAAATCAATAGCAAGAAAGGCTATAGAGCATACACAAAATCATGGAAATTAAACAACACATTACTAAATGATGAATGGGTCAATGAAGAAATCAAGAGGGAAATCAAAAAATTTATAGAGTCAAACGATAATGAGAACACAACATACCAAAATCTCTAGACACAATGAAGGCAGTCCTAAGAGGTAAATTTATAGTTGTAAGTGCCTATATTAAGAAATTAGAAAGGTCGCAAGTAAATGACCTAATGCTTCACCTTAAAGCCTTGGAAAAAGAAGAACAAGGCAAACCCAAAATCAGCAGACAGGAAGAAATAATAAAGATTAGGGAAGAAAGTAATGAAATAGAAACTAAAAAATCAATCCAAAGAATCAATGAAACAAAGAGTTGGTTCTTTGAAAGGATAAACAAGATTAATAAACCCTTAGCAAATATGGCCAAAAGAAAGAGAGAAGAGACACAAATTAATAAAATTAGAGATGAAAAAGGTAACATCACAACAGATGCCAGAGAAATTCAAAAAATCATAGGGACATGCTATAAAAGCATACACTCCACAAAGTATGAAAATCTGAAAGAAATGGATGATTTCCTTGATTTATATGACCTACCTATATTAAATCAAGATGAGACTAATCACTTAAATAGACCTATAACAAGCATGGAGATCCAAGAAGTTATGAAAAATCTCCCAACTCAAAAAAGCCCAGGCCCAGATGGATTCACTGCTGAATTTTATGAGACCTTCAGGGAAGAACTAACACCATTGCTTCTTAAGCTTTTCCATAAAATAGAAAAAGAAGGAATTCTACCAAACTCCTTCTATGAAGCCAGCATCACCCTGATACCAAAACCAGGCAAAGATAGAACAAAAAAAGAAAATTACAGACCAATCTCCCTCATGAACATAGATGCAAAAATTCTCAACAAAATATTGGCAAACAGAATACAAGAATATATCAAAAAGATCATTCACCCTGACCAAGTAGGCTTTATCCCAGATATGCAGGGATGGTTCAATATATGTAAATTGATAAATGTAATACATTATATAAATGGATTGAAGGACAAAAATCACATGATCATCTCATTAGATGCAGAGAAAGTGTTTGACAAAATCCAACATCCCTTCATGATAAAAGTCCTACAGAGACTGGGAATAGAAGGAACATATCTCAACATAATAAAGGCTATTTATGACAAGCCTACAGCCAACATATTACTAAATGGGGAAAAACTGGAAGTTTTTCCACTAAAATCAGGAAGAAGACAGGGGTGTCCACTGTCCCCACTTTTATTTAATATAGTACTGGAAGTCTTAGCCATAGCAATAAGGCAAGAGACACACATAAAAGCTATACATATTGGAAAGGAAGAGATCAAGTTATCATTATTTGCAGATGACATGATTCTATATATAAAGGACCCTAAATACTCTACCAGCAAACTGTTAGAGCTGATAAAAACCTACAGCCATGTAGCAGGATACAAAATAAATACACAGAAATCAGTAGCCTTCATATGTGCTAACAACAAACACACAGAGGATGAAATCAGAAAATCACTCCCATTCACAATTGCATCAAAGAAAATAAATTACCTTGGAATAAACCTAACCAAGGAAGTAAAGGATCTCTACAATGAAAACTTTAAAACACTCAAGTGAGAAATTGCAGAAGACACTAGGAACTGGAAAAACATCCCTTGTTCCTGGATTGGAAGAATCAATATTGTGAAAATGGCAATCTTACCAAAAGCAATTTACACATTTAATGCAATCAATCAAAATTCCAAAGGCATTCTTCATGGAAATAGAAAAAACAATCCAAAAATTCATTTGGAATCACAAAAAACCTCATATATCTAAAATAATACTGAGCAACAAAAACAAGGCTGGTGGTATCACCATACCTGATTTTAACCTATACTACAGAGCCATAGTAACAAAAACAGCATGGTACTGGCACAAAAGCAGACATGTAGATCAATGGAACAGTACAGAGGACCCAGATGTAAGTCCAGGTAGCTATAGCCACCTGATATTCGATAAAAATGCCAAAAATACTCATTGGAGAAAAGACAGCCTCTTCAGCAAATGGTGCCTAGAAAACTGGATATGTAAATGTAGAAGGATGAAAATAGAGTCTTCTCTCTCTCCATGCACAAGAATTAAGTCCAAATGTATTAAAGACCTTAATATCAGACCTGAAACTCTGAAACTGCTAGAGGAAAAAGTAGGGGAAACCCTTCAACATATTGGTCTTGGCAAAGACTTTCTGAATATAACTCCAATTGCTCAGGCAATAAAACCACAGATTAACCACTGGGACCTCATGAAATTACAAAGATTTTGTACTGCAAAGGACACTGTGAATAAAGCAAAGAGGCAACCTACAGAATGGGAAAAAAATCTTCGCCAGCTATATATCTGATAGAGGGTTAATATCTAGGATATACAAAGAACTCAAAAAGTTAAATAATAAGAAATCAAACAAGCCAATTAAAAAATGGGCTATGGAGCTAAATTAAGAGTTCTCAAAAGAAGAAATATGGATGGCACATAAGCATCTAAAAAAATGTTCTACATCCCTAGTCAGATTAAAACCACGTTGAGATTCCATCTCACTCCTGTCAGATTGGCTACCATCATGAAAACAAATGATCATAAATGCTGGCAGGGATGTGGAAAAAGAGGAACCCTTCTACACTGTTGGTGGGAATGCAATCTGGTCCAGCTTTTGTGGAAATCAGTGTGGAGGTTCCTAAAACAGCTAAAGATTGATCTACCATATGACCCAGCTATAGCACTTCTAGGCATATATCCTAAGGACTCATCTCATTTCCTTAGAAGTACACGCTCAACCATGTTTATCGCTGCTCAATTCATAATAGCTGGGAAATGTAACCAGCCTGGATGTCCCTCAACTGATGAGTGGATAATGAAGATATGGCACATTTATACAATGGAGTTCTACTCAGTGTTAAAAAAAAAATGAAGTTGTGAAATTTGCAGAAAAAAATGGATGGATCTGGAAAGGATTTTACTAAGTGAGGTAACCCAGGCCCAGAAAGCCAAGCACTGCATGTTCTCTCTCATATGTGGATCCTAGCTACAGATGATTGGGCTTCTGTGTGAGAAGGAAAAAACTCAGTAGCAGAGGCCAGTAGGCTAAAAAAGAGATACAAAGGGAAGAGAAAAGAAGGGAGGATGGTACTTAATAGGTTGTTATTGTATACGTGTAAGTAGAAGAATAGATTAACGGAGGTGAAAAGGCCCAAAGTGAGGTCAGGGGAGGAGACTGAGTAAAGGAAAGGTGGAGGGAGGGCTAATCAAAATCTAAGAGGATATAAATAAATCATATGGTAACCTACATTTTTGGACAATGGAACACTCAGGAGCCATAGATCGTTGCTAGAAAATTTTCAGTGCCAGGGATGGGATACCATCCAATGAGTTGTTGACCAGGGAGGTCCCTGGTGTCCCCAAAACATTATAGGCCATTGCCGACGCCCTTGGTTTCCCACCAGGAATCGATGGTAAGACCCTATTGCTGAAGACTCCACATACTTGGGCTGCAAGGCCACTGAGAAATCCTGCTGGAACTGAGCTGAGAACTTCCTCCATGTAGACCAGCTGACAGAAAGCTGGAAGAAGCCATTCTACATGCAGTTCAATGGGAGAAAGAGATACCACCAGTGAAGATACTCAACAGTGGACACTGCAAGCCTTATAATTGGCCAGCCAGGCCAAATGAGCCAATGGGTGCAATAGTGGCACGTCTATCATGGTGGAAACCACCTGCCCTCTAATTGGACTGGAGGCCTGCTTCATGGGAGGGAATACATCCCTGATACTGAAAACTTAAAACAGGGGTAGTCATGAGCCCTTGGGGTGTAACATCTGCTGATGTCTGGATAAATGTATATACTATGCTTTTCAAACTGCCCAGTAAGCACTTCTCTTAATATTCATGCCCTTATATTAATGCTACTCTCACTTTGGGTAGAGAATCTTCTCTTTTCAGATGGCAGTGACTTTGGGACGACTCAGAAGGTATCATGGTGCTCGGTACCGAGTACCGAGTAACAACTCGATCACACCTTCCAAGGCTCAAGGTCTAATGCGGAAGAGGTGGCGGAAAGAATGCAAGAGCCAAAAGAAGGGTAGGACTCTTTACAACATGCTCCCTCCAGACATAAAATGGCCTCGATATCCATGACCTCATAGTGCCTGACACTACCTACATAAGACCATCATAAGAGGTAAAGGTCATGACATCAAAATAAAAGAGAGACTGATTGAGATGGGGAGGAGATATGATGGAGAATTGAATTTCAAAGGGGAAAGTGGGGGAAGGGAGGGCATTACCATGGGATATTTTTTATAATCATGGAAAATGTTTTTAAAAATTGGGAAAAAATAAAATAAGATAAAATAAAATAAAATAAAATAAAGAATGGCAAATTTGATCATCCATCAGATTTAACATATAATTTACCACAACATTGAAGGTGCAATTAGCACTTCCAATACAATCCTATCTACCAGGCTTATTTGGTAGGTACTGGCCTGGTGTAATCCCAGTTACCTTTTGGAATGACTTTGGTCTCAATTATGCCATGCACCCGGTTAGGTCCCTCTTTGCTGCACTATGGGCTCAGGTAGGCTGGCTGAGTTGGTGGTTCACTGCTCTGATTGCCTGTGCCAGGTGCTGTGTAGGTGAGGTCCCTTCCCCAGGTCTCTGGTGTTTGTGCTGGGGTTGTGGGGAGGGGAGGCTGTGGATGGTGATTGAAGTTCTCCTGCTGGTCCTCACAGTCCTATTCATCATGAGCCTCTTCACTGGTCCCTGCTGTCCTTGCTTCACATTTCTTGAGTTTGTGAGGAGGCTGGTGTGAGTGGAAAATTCCCTCACCTGGCTTTTCCTGTGGCTCAGGCCAAACCTGGTGGCTGTGCAGACATGGTGCCACTGCTGCTGGAACCACTTCTGCCTGCTTCTGTGGGCTCTAGATGCTCTGGATCTCTCCTACTTCTCTGCTGTGGTTGATAATTTCTTATACACTTCACTTTTTAGTAGAAGAGTGTATTTTGCTGGGGTTTTTTGTTTTCTTGTTTTGTTTTGTTTTGTTTTGTTTTGTTTTGTCTTGTTTTGTTTTGTTTTGCTTTGCTTTTTCTCCCCAGGCTGCTTTGGTGTGGTTTCTATGCCACCATCTTAACTGGAGGTCCCTAAATAAATACTTTTTTAATTTAATAAAACAAAAGAACCCTACCTCACCACTAAGGATAGACACCTCCTTAAGGTAAAATGATAGGAAATGATTCTCCAATCTAATGGAAATAAGAAACAAGCAGGTGTGACCATATTAATATATAACAGAAGGCTGGACAGAGGGCTTAGTGGTTAAGGCCCTTGTCTACAAAGCCTAAGGACCCATATTCAACTCCCCAAAACCCACATAGGCCAGATGCACATGCATCTGGAATTTGTTTGCAGAGCCATGCCCATTTTCTCTCTCTCTCTCTCTCTCTCTCTCTCTCTCTCTCTCTCTCCAAAATAAATAAAAGTAAAATTCTTTTAAAAAAAATATCTGGGCTGGAGCTAGAGAGATTGCTTAGCAGTTAAGGCATTTGCCTGCAAAGCCAAAGGACTCAAGTTTGATTGTCCAGGACCCATGTAAGCCAGATGCACAAGGTGGAGCATGTGTCTGGAGTTCTTTTCTCTCTCTCTCTCTCTCTCTCTCTCTCTCTCTCTCTCTCTCCTTCTCTGTTCCTCACAAATAAATTAATTAGTTAAATTAAATAAATATATCTGGGATGGAGAGATGGCTTAGCAGTTAAGGAGCTTTCCTGCAAAGCCTAAGGACCCAGGTTCAATTCCCCAGTACCCACATAAGACAGATGCACAAGGTGGTGCAAGCCTCTGGAGTTTGTTTGCAGTGGCTGGAGGCCCTGGTGCTCCCATTCTCTCTGTCTCTCTGTCTCTCTGTCTCTGTCTCTCTCTCTCTCTCTCTGTCTATCTCTCTCTTTCTCTCCCTCTCTCAAATAAAGAAATAAACAAAATTTTGTTTAAAAAATCTGACAAAACAGACTTCAAACCAAAAGTAGTTTAAAAGGACAAAGAGAGCTGGAGAGATTGCTTGGCAGTTAAGACACTTGTCTGCAAAGCCAAAGGACCCAATTTCAATTCCCCATGACCCATGTAAGCCAGATGCATAAAGTGGCACATGTGTCTGGAATTTGATTGTAGTGGCTAGAGGCTCTGTTGTACCCATTCTCTCTCTTTCTCTCTCTCTCTCTCTTGCTCTCTCTCTCTCTCTCTCTCTCTCTCTTTCTCTCTCTCTCTCCCTCTCTCTTTCCCTCTTTCTCTCTTAACTAAAGAAATAAAAATAAAATATAAGAAGGACACTTTTTACTCATCAGGCAAACAATCCAACAAGAGGACATCACAATCATATATCTATATTCACCAAACATTGGTGCACCACAGTTTATAAAGCAAAACCTACTCAATGACAAACCATTAATAAATTCCAATACCATCATAGCAGGGCATTTCAATACCCTACTATCATCAATAGAAAGATTCTCCAATAGAAAATCAACAGGGAAATAATAGATCTTAACAACACCATAGATCAATTAAACCTAACAATATTTAAAGAACATTCCACCCTAATTCTACAGAATACACATTTTTCTCAACAGCCTATGGAACCTTCTCCAAAATAGACCATGTATTAGAGCTGTTACAGTCAGCTTTAAATTGCTGTAATAAACTTCCAAAGCAGACACAGTTATGGGAGAAAAGGAATTTATTTGAAGCTTACAGATCTAGGGGAAGTTCCACAATGGCAGAAGAAGTTGGCTCCCTGTGGTAGTTTGAATGGTTGCCCCTGATACATTCAAGAGTTTAGTAAAGCTTGTAATTTATATCTCCAGTCACCTGGCTGGAGGAGGTATCATTAGGAAGATCCTAGGGTCAAAACCTAAGGTGTTAGGGTGGATTTGGAATTCCAGGCTAAAGGTATGCAAAGTGTCTGAGCTGAGAGAGAAGAAACACAACCACCATCAGCATCTTGGCATGGACCTGTGAAAGTAGACCAACTTCTCCTATTTTGGAACTTCCCCAGGATCTGTAAGCTTCAATAAATTTCTTCCTCCCATAAACTGTGTCTGGTCTGGAGGTTCATCCCAGCAAACTAAGGCTGACTGCCACACCTCCTTTCACAGGTCCAGGCAGCAAGAGAAAGCAACCTCTACCAGCACAAGCAAGCACGCTCCAGGAACCCCAGGCAGAACTCAGGCACTCTGCATATCTTTAGACTGGAAATCCCAGTAACACTTCCTCCAGCAATAAATCTGGATATCCAAGTTATAACTTGAATAAAGCTCTTGAATCTATTGGGGGACATCCACTCAAACTACCACATTCTGTCCCTGGCCCCCAATAGATTCATAGCCATCTCACATTGTATTCAGTCCAATTTCAAAGGTCCTTATAGTCTTATCTGAGAGATCTAAGATTGTCTGTTAACTGTGAGTCCTGTAAAATCAAAACAACTTACATGCTTTCAACATACACAGGCTCAGAGTAAACATTCACTACTGCTATAAGGCATAACAAGGAGAGACTAGAACAATGCAAACTCAATAACCATCAAGCAAACATCAAATACCTGCACTTCAAGTTCGATATCATAACCAGTGACCAGTGAAGAATCTCTGGGTTTTCCAATTCTGTCACTCCAGCTAGGCTGAATAGCTAGGGAAAACTTCCATCCCTAGCCAACAGTGCTACATGGTAGCCCTTCCACAGTCCTGGTATATCTAAGCATCCTTGTATCTCCACTGCAAACTACTGTCCATCTCCAGTTGCTTTGCCAACCTGTCAGGGTCATCATGTCCTACCTCACACCACATCTCAGTAGTAGCTTCAGAAACCATGTGCACTTCATGACCCACTCCACACATTTTTTTCATGCTTCAGAAATAAATACCAGGTATGCATGGCATAGCCATATTGTCAATTCAGGAACAAAATAAATCATTGAATTTGAAGAGCAGATTCCTTCCCTACAAAAGAGTTTGCATTTTTTTTTATTTTTTGTTCATTTTTATTTATTTGAGAGTGACAGAGATAGAGAAAAATAGGCAGATAGAGAGAGAGAATGGGCACACCAGGGCTTCCAGCCACTGCAAACGAACTCCAGACGTGTGCGCCCCCTTGTGCATCTGGCTAACGTGGGTCATGGGGAATCGAGCCTTGAATAGGGGTCCTTAGGCTTCACAGGCAAGCACTTAACTGCTAAGCCATCTCTCCAGCCCGAGTTTGCATTTTTAACATTCAGTCTTTCCTGGGTGGAATCACCTCAGGCATTCTTTCCATTATTTCAATATAAAGTAGTTGTCCATCTTTCTTCCAAATGCTAATGTATTTGACAAAAGCAGTTTCAGCAGCCAGTCTCTGTGCCAGTAATTTTACACTTGCTTGAGTTTTTCTAACTTTAAATCTTAAAATTTCTCAGTTCCATATCTTTAACCAAGCACATCAGTCCATTGCAAATTTAGCCTTGATCGAACTCTCTGGAACTGTGAAGCAGAAAGAAGCCAGCCCTTATGCCAGTAGCCCCGTTCCAACAAGATTTTATGTAGAAGCCCCACACCAGTGACTGAATGCTACTCTCACAACTCATAACACCTGACCCCATGAAGAATTCCAGAAATCCCACTGAGGAGGACCCTCAGTGGAATGGGGGCATGGAGGAGGAAAATGATGACACCACCTCATGAAGTGTCCATATAAAGTTCCTACTTAATAAAAAAAGAGACCTAAAAGCAGGAATAGGCAGGGTATGACTGATGTACACAAACATCACCCCAGATGATATCCCTCCAGACACCACTGGAGTACCAAGCTCTCACTATGTGTGGTAGTTTATATTGACTGTCAGGTTGACAGGACCTAGAATCACCTTGTGAGGAATTACCTAAATTACGTTATCCTCTGGGCCTTCCTGAGAGAGATTATCTTGATTATGTTTGTTGAGATGGGAAGACCCACCTTACCTATGATTGGCATTGTTCCAAGGGTCATAGACCATATAAAAAAGAGTGATGATCTGGGTTTGGTGGCACAGCCTTTAATCCCAGAACTCATGAGGCAGAGGTAGAAGGATCTCTGTGAGTTCAAGGCCAGGCTGGAACTACAAATTGAGTTCAGATCAGCCTGGACTACAGTGAGACCCTACCTCAAAAAGAGAGAGGGGAGTTAAGCAGTAGCATTCTTGCTCTCTACTTCTTCACTGTGAGATGAATGTGGCTAGTTGCCTCAAGGTCCTGCTGCCATTACTTCCCTGCCATGATGGACTGCAACCTTGAACTGTAACCTGAAATAAACCTTTCCTGCCTTAAATTTATTTTTGTCATGTGTTTTGTCCCAACAACAAGAACAGTAACTAATGCATAAAATTGATACTAAGAAGTGGGGCTGTTGCTGTGACAAGCCTGACCACGTGGTTTATAGACCGTTGGGTCTAGCTTCCCTGAGGAATGTGCAACAATTTGAAACTTTAGGCTAGAAAAGTCTGAATAATGCAAGCAGAGCTTAATGTGCCATGCTGGTGGCAGCCTGAAAGAAAAGAATGTTGAGAGAAATGTGGACAGTGGACGCCCAGCTCATGAAGTTTCAGAGACAAATAGGGACTCTCTAAGAAATGAGGTTAGAGGCAGTTCACATTATATGCTATGATGTGAAACTTTTCCATGGGGTTAGGCAAACACATGGCACAAATGACAGACCAAAGGAAAATTACACCAAAACCATATTTAATGTATCAATGAATTTATTGGGGTTACTTACAGAGCAGAGCAAGGTGAGGGGTTGTTTACAGGAACAATAGATGACTCAAACACAGCGGCACCATGAACAGTTTTACCCCATCCTGGATGATGACCTCTCCACAGCTGCTTCAACTCAAAGGCAGCTGCATCACCGGAAAGCACACCTCAGCAAAGGTGATGACTCATGGAAGTGGCGTCTCTGGAGCACACTGCACCACTTGCAGACAGCTTCATGGGGAGTCTCTCTCCTCCAATCAGTTTTTCCCCTTTTCATAGCCTTAGGGCAGGATCTTACAACCTTTTACCAGGCTTGCTGACTGCCTGGATCTCTAGAACTTCCTTCCTGCCACCCCCCTCTCAAGAAGGGATATGTCAGTTTGTATCTAACATAACCTTGGGGAGTGGTTGTGTGAATTTTTAAGATTCTGGCCTCCCAGACTTGACTTCCTCAATCCCCAGAGCCTCCTTCCTCTCTTCAATCCAGAGGAATACACCACACATTTGCTGTAAAATAAACTGACTGCATTCTGCCTGTGCCCTGAGAACTTGAATAAATATGAACTTAAATATAATGAGCTAATTTATTTGGCAGAGAAAAACTCAGGAAAGGATAGCGGAATTCCAGGTAAGAAGGTGGCATGCTATCCACACCAAAACAGCCTAGAGAAGGAAATAAACAGAAACACAGCAAAGGAAATCAAAGAATAAATCAAAGTAATCAAAGAAGAAAATAAACTCCTAAAGGAGAACACAGGAAACCAACTAAACAAAATAAGGAGGTCATTACATGACATGTATAAGGAAATAGAAACAATGAAAAAAATGCCAATCAGAAATACTGGAAAAAGCCAGTTGTGGTGGCACACGCTGGTAGGAAAGTGCTGAAGAGGCGGAAGCAGGAGGATCAGAAATACTGTAAATGAAAAACAGAGTAAGTCAAATAGAAAACTCTTTAGAAAGTCTCACCAGTAGAATCGATCAAGGAAAGGACAGAATATCGAAACTGGAAGACCAGGTGGTAGATCTAATATAGTCCAACAAAGAGAAAGACAAACTAATAAGAAGGCATGAATGGGAATTTCAGGACATTATGAAGAGTTCAAACATAAGAATTCAGGGCATAGTAGAAGGAGAAGAATGACACTCCAAAGGCATAACAGGTATTTTCAACAAAATCATACAAGAAAACTTCCCCCAAGTAGGAAAAGTGATTCCAGTACAGAGACAGGTAGCCTAAAAAATGCCAAACAGACAAAAATCAGGGAAAAAAAAAAAAAAAAAAAAAAAAAACTTCTCACCAATTGACTTCCTCAATCCCCAGAGCCTCCTTCATCTTTTCTATCCAGAGGAATACACTACACAACATTTGCTGTAAAATAAACTGGCTGCATTCTGCCTGCACCCTTCTCACATTATAATTAAACTACAAAACACACAAACCAAAGAAAATATATTGAAAGCAATTAGAGTGAAAAGTCAAGTCACATACAAAAGCAAGCCCATCAGGATAACATCAGATTACTCAACACAAACTTTAAAAGCAATAAGGGCTTGGAACAATGTATTCCAAGTTGTGAAAGATAACAATTGTCAACCAAGATTAATTTACCAATCAAGATTAATTTAGCTATCCATTCAAATAGACAGAACAAGGACATTCCACAGAAAAAGCAGGCTAAAGGAGTATATGAAGACCAAGCCAGTTCTACAGAAAATACTTGAAAGGATCCTCCGTGCTGAAGAAAAAGAAAAACACACATATAAGGAACCTGGAAAAAACAAACCATACTCAAATACTAGTTAATACAAGATAGCAAAGATAAAACTGGAAGAAGTACAAAACAAGAAAAACGGCAAAAATAAATACACACCTTTCAATAATAACTCTTTGTAATAATGGCCTCAATGCCCCAACCAAAAGACACAGGTTTGCAGAGTGAGTAAAAAGCAGGATGCTTCAGTTTGTAGCCTCCAAGAGACCTTTCCACAAAAGAAACCACATGGTCAGGCTTGTCACAGCAACAGCCCCACTTCCTAGTATCAATTTTATGCATTAGTTACTCTTCTAGTTGTTGGGACAAAATACATGGACAGTATATCAGGGTGAAAGTTTGGAAAATAGTGGTTCAAGCAAATGGGCCTAGAAAACAAGCAGATTTCACTATCCTAATATCTGACCAGGTAAACTTCAGACAAACATTAGTTAGCAAAGATAAGAAGGTCACTTGATATTGGTTAAAGGAACACTCCAACAGGAGGACATTACAATCCTAACATATATGCACCTAAAATGGAGGCTCCTAATTTCATCAAACAAAGGCTATTAGAACTAAGCTCACAGATAACACCAAACACAGTTGTAGTTGGTGACTTCAATACCCCACTCTCATCAATTGACAGGGCGTCCAGGCAAAAAAAAAAAAAAAAAAAAAAAGATGCTGGGGGGGTGGGAGGAGGATGCATGCGTCTGGAATTGGTTTGCAGTGACTGGAGGCCCTGATGTGCCCATTCTCTCTCTTTCTCTCTGCCTCTTTCTCTCTCTGTCTGTCACTCTCAAATAAATAAATGAAAATTTAAAAAATAACAGATGCATCTTGATTAAATAAGGTCATGGGACAAAAAGACCTAACGGGTATCTATAGAAGATTTCTTCCAAATGCAGCAGAATGCACATTCTTTTCAGCAGCACATGGAACATCCTCTAAAATAGATCATATATTAGGACACAAAACAAATCTTAACAAATACAGGAAAATTGAAATAATTCCTCGTACTCTATCTGATCACAATCAGATCAAACTATAAATCAATATAAGAAAAGCTATGGAGGATAAACAACTCATGGAAACTAAACAATACACTACTAAATGAACAGGTTAATAAAGAAATCAAGAAAGAAATCAAAAAATTCACAGAATCAAATGATAATGAGAACACAACATACCAACCCCTTTGGAACACAATGAAGGCATAAATAGAAAAGGAAGGAATCCTACCAAACTCCTTCTATGAAGCCAGCATCACCCTAATACCAAAACCAGACAAAGATAGAACAAAAAAAGAAAATTACAGACCAATATCCATCATGAACATAGATGCAAAAATTCTCAACAAAATATTGGCAAACAGAATGCACGAATATGTCAGAAATATCATTCACCTTGACCAAGTAGGCTTTATCCCAGAGATGCAGGGATGGTTCTATATATGCAAATTGATAAATGTAATGTACTATATAAATGGACTGAAGGACAAAAATCACATGATCATCTCTATATGCAGAAAAAGCATTTGACAAAATCCAACAACCCTTCATGATAAAAGTCCTACAGAAACTGGGAATAGAAGGAACATATCTTACCATAATAAGGCTCTTTGAGCCAAACGTACAGCCAACATAATACTAAATGGAGAAAACCTTGAAGCTTTTCCACTAAAATCAGGAACAAGACAAGTGTGTCCATTATCCCCACTTTTATTTAATATAGTACTGGAAGTCTTAGCCATAGCAATAAGGCAAGAGACACACACAAAAGGGATACAAATTGGAAAGGAAGAGAACAAATTATCATTGTTCGCAGGTAATAGGATTCTATTCATAAAGGACTCTAAAGACTCTACCAGCAAACTGTTAGAGCTGATAAACACTTATAAGCAATGTAGCAGGATACAAAATAAACACATAGAAATAAGTAGCCTTGGGCTGGGGAGATGGCTTGGTGGTTAAGGTGCTTGTTTGTGAAGTCTAAGAACCCAGGTTCGATTCCCCAGTATCCATGTAAGCCAGATGCACATGGTTGCACATGCATCTGGAGTTTTTTGCAGTGGCTAGAGGTCCTAGCATACTCATTCTCTTTCTCTCTCAAAAGAAAAAAAAAAAAAGAATAGATTTGGCTGTAAAACTACAACTCATGTATTCTTCTACTTTATCCC